>JAEMPF020021775.1:50762-68734 GCA_022496165.2 Catalaphyllia jardinei
GATATCAGGCTTAAACTGTTTGGAGAAGAACACTCAAGCACAGCTGACAGTTACCAGTTACTCGGGGCAACACAATATGAACTAGGTGACTTTACCTCAGCTATTCATTCTAAACAGCGTGCACTTAATATCAATCTTAAACTCTTCGGGGATAAACACCCCTGTCTAGCTGAAAGTTATTTTGAACCCGCCATCATAGAAAAAGCACAAGTCGAGGAGAATGCGTCAGCTCGTCAGTCTGTACAGCCTCCTCCTGATGTCATTCAAAAGCTTTCTGGCGAAGAATATTAAGGCACGAAAAGGCAGCATTGATTCCAAACTTTTGAAAGGTAAAATCTATCAGGGTACATTTTGATCTGATTTTTCTTTGGTTTCAAGACTTGACATTTTCATGGCAACCATGTTTTTAAAAGGCGTTTCACCAAAAGTTGTTGTTTTAAGTCAGCTTAGATATTTGTTCTAAAGTTTGGATGTTATATTTTACTCCAAAAGCTTTACATTTTCTGTATTTTAGTATTTGTCCCTATTTTTTGAACTTGGGGGGGGGATCTGTGCTATTTCCTCAAAATACTTGAAATCCAATTTAGATGGTGCGCGTTGACGTCATTTATATGCGCGCCAAGATGGCTGCCGGTGTCATTCGTGGTCTCTTGATTTATTTTGTAATTTTAGCCTATTCTGATGATTTCTCGCCCTATGGATGGACTCATTCTGGTTTTAACCACTTCTGCTTCGAAGATATCCATGGATGTTTGTCCGATGGTTTTCTTCCTGGCAGTTTTGGACGTGAATTTAGCCTGGTTGGATCTCACGTGGTGATAAAACGACGAAAGCTCAGTAGTCTTGAAGTGTTCCAACCATGGTCAAAACAGGTCAAGCATGGGATTACCTGTTTAGTTCTTCCCTCGAAGCCTTTTGTCATGGATTTGACAGTGCATGTTGATATCTCTTCAAATCCAGGACCCGAATCTAACCAAGAAATTTCCTCGAGGTCGGTTGGATTATATCATCATCATTCGTCTCGATCTCCACAACTTATTACATATTCAAGAAATGAATTGTTATCATTGCGGCGTTTTTCGCCGGCTCGTTTGCCCTTTCAACTGGTTTCGGTCTTAAAGGATTTCGGTTTGCTTCCAACAAGGGGATGTAGAGCAGGTGTATGGGCGAAGTCACGAACGAGGCAGAGGGGCGTAAGGACGGTTATTTCAAATCGACCAGATCGTTTTTCGAAATTTGCATCTTTGCTTAATCGTGATAATCTTGTGAAGGTGCCGATCTCACAAGCTGCTAACACCCAGGATACTTCTCATGCAATCAGCTTCTGCTTGCTCAATTCCGGATCAGTAAGGAATAAATCTAGCGAACTGAAAGACTTTGTCGTTGACAATGATATTGATCTTCTTGCCTTGTCGGAGACGTGGCTCAGACCGGGGGACTTTGATTGCGTCGAAATTGGTGATTTATGTCCCACTGGTTATGATTTTGTCCACATTCCACGAGAATCG
Organism: Catalaphyllia jardinei; assembly: GCA_022496165.2. NCBI lineage: Eukaryota > Metazoa > Cnidaria > Anthozoa > Scleractinia > Caryophylliidae > Catalaphyllia > Catalaphyllia jardinei. Next base: position 52,271 of record JAEMPF020021775.1, read on the forward strand.
AGAGGTGGTGGTGTCGGCTTGCTTTTCAAAGTAGGTTTGAATATTAAATGCAAAAAAAGTGAGTGGAATACTTCCTTTCAGTCGTTTTAATTCTTGGATGCTCGTTTCAAGAGCTCAAAGATGATCAGAATAATAATTATTTACCGTCCACCGTCATCCGTACCTTTGTCAACATTCTATTATGAATTTTCTCTCTTGTTTGAGGAAATGGTCATTGCATCAGGCGAACTTTTACTTGTCGGTGATTTTAATCTACATGTGGACTCTTCGCGCGATGTCAACGCAGTGCATTTTTGTGATTTAATAGCATCTTTCGATCTGAAACAATGGGTGACTATGCCGACTCACACAAGTGGTCATACCTTGGATTTAATCATTACCAGAAATCAGTGTAATCTTATAGGAGATGTTATGGTTCATGACCCTTTGATTTCTGATCATTACGCTATTTTTGTGCAATTACTATTGCATAAACCACAATTTCCTAGAAAGACTATTCGCTACAGGAAGTTGCATTCGATTGATTATGCTGATTTCAATGACACTATCATGAATTCATCCTTGTTTGATGAATCACAGCTTGGTTTGGATTCGCTACTTGATTTATATCATCGGGTCTTGAAGTCTACTCTTGATGTTTAAGCCGAGAGGACCCGTAAGGTAGTTCTTCGTCCTTGTGCGCCTTGGTATTCCACTGAAATTGATGTTCAAAGGAACATAAGGAGGAAGCTTGAACGTAAATGACGACGTACGAGATTGTGTGCAGATAGAGAACGGTATGTGTTGCAGAACAGTGTTGTCAATGACATGATTGCCTCTGTGAAGCACACTTTTTATTCATCAGTGATCCAGGAAAATTCAGGGAGCTCTAGACTTCTATTTAAGACAATAGAGAAGCTTCTGTACTCCAATCCGGTCCAGCGTTATCCATCTGAGCCTAATAACTGTTCTCTGTCCGAATCATTCGTTGAATATTTTAGTGACAAAATTATTAATATTCGCAAGGATCTTGACAAAGTTGATGGACCTCTGAATGACGGTCAAGTTACTTCATGCAATGCTGAGTCTGAAAGCTGTCTATATAAACAGCTACTAAGTGAATTTAAACTGGTCAACGAGGAGGTCGTATCTGGTTTTGTGAATCACCTGTGCTCAAAGTCCTGTATACTTGATCCAATTCCATCTTCAGTGTTCGAAAGGTGCCGTCAGCATCTGCTTCCAGTGATCACTCGTATAGTTAATTTGTCTCTGACAAGTGGCCGAGTACCTGAGATTCAAGGTTGCCATGTTGAAACCATTTTAAAAAAAGAGTGGAGCTGATCATGAACTATTTTCTAGCTTTCGTCCCGTCTCGAATTTATATTTTTTGTCCAAAGTTACGGACAAAGCAGTCGCAGGACAATTAATGGACCATCTTAATGATAATGAGGGCTTATTAGAAGAATTTCAGTCGGCATATAAATGTCATCCCAGTACAGAGACTGCGCTTGTGAGAGTTCAGAATGATATTTTGAAGGCTATTGACAATAACAGATCGGTTATTTTACTATTGCTGGATTTATCGGCTGCGTTTGATACTGTTGATCATTTGATTTTGTTATCAAGACTACAGAATCGTTTTGGTATTAGGAACTTTGCTCTTAATTGGTGTCATTCGTACCTTCACTCACGAGAACAGTTTGTTTTTATTGATGGAATTGAATCGTCAAAGAAGCATTTATCCTACGGTGTACCTCAGGGTTCTGTGCTGGGACCCTTATTGTATTCTCTTTATACAAGTCCTCTGGGTGATATAGCCAGGAAGCATAGCATACCGTTTCATCTCTATGGAGATGACACACAGTTATACTTGTCGTTTACATCCAATTGTCCTAATGATTTATCCAGCACAAGGATGGCAGTAGAATTATGTGTTAAGGACATTGGTGACTGGATGCTGCGCAACAAACTTAAGTTAAATCAGGATAACACTGAACTTTTGGTTATTAGTTCTAAATATCGTCCACGACCACCCCTCGACTATATAAGAGTTGGCGAAGAAGTAATCAAGTCTAGTAAACAGGCCAGGAACTTAGGAGTTGGATTCGATCAATGTTTAGATTTCAAAGAACATGTTAAAATAATCTGTAAGAGCGCATTTTTCCGCATTCACAGTATAGCTAAAATTAGGCGATACTTATCCCAGAGTACTACTGAGACTATTGTTCATGCTTACATAACATCGCGTTTGGACTATTGTAATGCTCTATTGCATGGTCTCCCTAAGTATCTGATTAATAGACTTCAGCTTTTACAGAACTCAGCAGCTCGCCTCGTTACCTTCACTACAAGGCTGGAACATATCACACCAATACTTAGGAGCTTACATTGGCTGCCAGTTCATTACAGGATAGTGTTTAAAATATTGTTGCTAACTTACAAAGCTCTGAATGGACTGGCTCCTGATTACATTAAAGACCTATTGAAGTATAATGACTCTTGTCGCACACTAAGATCTTCAAACAACAGGTTGCTTGATGAGCCTAGAGCGAATCTTAAAACGTATGGTGAAAGGGCTTTTTCCGTGGCGGCACCAAGACTCTGGAATAAACTACCACTCCAGATCAGGCTTTCATCATCAGAGGCAGTTTTTAAGGCTAATCTTAAGACTTATCTTTTTACGCATGCATTTGATTTGTAGTTTTTACCTGTAGTTTTCACTTTTATATAGAGTAGTTAATTCTTAGGATCTTAATTTTTAGGGTTTTAGAGTATTGTAAAGCACCATGGACAATTAATGGAAGATGGCGCTATATAAATGTATATTTATTTATTTATTTATGATATGACGTCATTATTGACCCATGGATCAATTAAGCTAGGCACACACTGGTCGCAAGGACTTGTCGCAGGGACTTGCTTCGGGGACCAGTCCCCTAGGCGTGTCCGTATTTTTCATCGAAATTCTAGTCGCACGAACCACATTTTTGGTCCCTGCGACTAGTCCCACGAATTAAGCTGGTTTGATTTCTGGGACTAGTCACAGAGACCAATAGTCCCTCAAATCGGTCAATTTTCTGGTGTGTACACACTAAGGGATAAGTCCTTGCGACAAGTCCCTGCGATTAGACCCCTAGTGTGTGCCGACCTTGAAGTAAACAGAATTGAACTCTCCATATCCGTTGTAACTTTGATTTCTACTGAGCCCATACTTTCGGAGAAACATAGTGGGCACAATTAAATTTAAGATTGATTGCTTTTATCTATCGATCCTATTTGAGGGTATTATTTTAGTTCTTGGACATCTTGCGTAAGAACTTCAAATATTTAGGTGTAGTTTTTGACAATTTTATGATTTGGATAGCGTACGCGGACTATCTGTGTAAGAAAGTGAGTAGTATATGTTGACTGGAATTATCCCCGTTACTGTGTAGGTAAGTCTTGGTACGTCTAGGTAAATCATTAATATTCAAACTTTCTAGGTAAAGTGCCTTCCTCCATACGTCTCTAGAACAATACAAACAATAAGCTTGCCTAAACTCGCCCGTTACTAGTGAACCCTGATTGGCTTATGAAAAATCTGTTACGTATTCAAAATAAAAGCGGCAGATTTCGAAAGCGTTGTCTTTCTTGCAATCGCTTTGCTAGGAAATAATTCGTTCGAGTTCGGTGTTCGCAAAAATTCTGTTCTAGGGTTCTCTAGCTTTCTTTGAAAACGTTCTCCGATTTTCGAAACCGGGCTCTTTTAACCGCGATTAGTTTACGTATAATCTATCATGTTTTTATCTGATCTCTCAGCTTGCTGACAAGAGAGAGAGAATTAATTCTTAGCTAACTGGTTTTGTTTTCCGCTCTGTCAGTCATGCACTGAACTCTACTTTAAACCCTAGATTTGCATACAAACTCGAACGGAGAAACCCATGGGACAGCTCTACCATTCAAATGACAACAATAGAAGTTTGGAGCGCTCAACACACGATCAATAAACATTTTCGAACAACACGTTTCTTTTATTACTTTTATTAGAGAATACAAAAATAATGTTACAACTGAACAAAACTGTTTATAAGCAAAGTATCAATCAATCGTCTTTATCGTATTGCGAGTACTTGTAAGGCAAGGTCCTGTGTAAAAGTCGAGATCGTCTAGAGGCTCTCTTCGGTTCATAGTTTAAGTAATTTACAGATTTGACAGACTGGGGGCGTTTACGCTTTCTGGCTGGTGACAGCGATTCGACTGTGGGAGGGGGTTGTCAAAATTGAAGGAGGGAGGGTGGGAGATGAGATAGAGGAAAAGGTTGCCATGGTAGATAAGGTTTGCGGGGCTGTCACTTGGGTTGGTGCTTGAACTGGAGTCGCTGGTATGATTTCTGGTGGTTCTTGAACGGGGTTTGGCGCTGTTGGTGCATTGCCTGTTAGTTTTTTCCTAGAAATTTGGTTTGACTCTTGGGGTTGGGGGGGTATTGTTCCTTCAGATATTAAAGATTTGAACTGGTGTTTATAGTTTAAAACCTTATTTTGCAACTGCATGTACTGCTTCGCTTTTTGGTCCTCTCCAAGGTTTGTACGATACAGGACATTATCCATATTGTTCTGAATGCGTTGCATCTCCGAAATTGGCGGGGGCACCATCAGAGTTTGTTATTTGAGGTACTTGACCAGTTCTTGGGAAATTCTATTAGCTTCGAATCTTTTGTCAAATCTTTCTTCGCCGGGTAAAACATTTGCTCGCAATCTACATCTAGCAAGCCGTTGGCTTGAGATCTACAAAAAGATAACCATATGGTCTTCGCAACGCATCATTTTCCAGAGATTCCGGGATCCCCTTGACAAATTCGATTGTCGTAATCATCATCAATAATAGACCCTTCTCCAAAATGGCGGCCGAAAATTCAAATAATTCAAAATTAAAAACGTATACCAGCACTAGAAAGAATACCTTTACTTTAGTAACCTTGCAAAGTTTCAGCACTTCAGGTGTAATATCAGCTGAGAAAATATTAGTTGAAAATTGAAAAATTTACAGGCGTTTGTATGACTGGGGGTATAATGCATAACCCCAGTTGTCTGGAAATTTCACGAATTTTAACCTCATTTTCTCAACTGATATGAAATCTGAAATGCTGAAACTTTGCAGAGTTACTAAAGTAAACTGTTCTTTCTGGTGCTGGTATGCATTTTCAACTTTAGCTAATTTTAACTTATTTGAATTTTCGGCCGCCATTTTGGAGAAGGGTCTATCGCGTGTAGACGGGTTGCCACTGTAAATAACACCAGATTATTCTCTCCGGTGGTTGATCGATCACGCTTTACACATGTTGTAACAGGGATTGTACCCAGACAGTTTTTCCCGAACCGGTCATCCCTGCAACCATGCATGTAAATGGATGAACCAATTGAAACTGACACTTTCTTGTGACATTGGTATGACTGGAGCAAGACTGTAATTACAGGCCTACTCTGGGACCTTATCTCGCCGCGAGATTGTGCGAGTTAATGCGAGTTTAGGCGAGTTAAGGCGAGATAAGGAAAAATTGAGCTCGCCTATCAGTTGCCAGTTAAGGCGAGTTAAGGGAAAAAGGTCTACCAAATATTGAGGTGACCAGGGTTAAAACATATAATATGCTTTAGTAACATACATATAAAGATGCCCTGCAATCTTTGCCATATGTATATATACCTAACAGTCTCCATGTTGCCCAATTACCAAAAAAAAAAAATCAACTGACTGCCAAATGTTATTTAAAGTTAGTAATTGAACTTTTTTTCCTGATTGGGCAAGTGGAGTATGGAGTCTTTGCCCTGGTTGTTCAAGCATTGGATAGCACTATTCAACAGATAAATCACTACACAGTAGATAAGTACTGGAGAAATTAACTGCACTATCCACTGGATAGAGATTGATCCGTTGGATAGTACTATCCTGCCTTTGAATAACCAAGGCTTGTTCTTTAATAATTATTATATAGCATTCAGACACCAAACTATACCATTTGGTGGCTGTATGGTACTACTTCCACTAATAAAAATAGTTGTCATCACATATTATTTGTAATAGCTGCATGAATATTTAGCAGAAGGCAGAATAATAAATTAGTGAAAAAAGAAGTTAAATGTAAGCAAAACAATCATGAACAGATGAGAAAATGTAATTGTAGTATTAACGCAGGTAGGATATTAAATTTTCTTATTTTTTTAAACTCAATAGCACAATGTTTTAACTAGACAGGTGAACATAATAGGTATCACATGACATGGCATGAATTGTTATCACTAACTCCAGAATTAAAAAAAGAATAGAGTCTGTATTAATGTTCTTCAAAGAACTAGTATACAAAACAGAGAAGCCGACGAATTACAACTCAGATAGGGAAATTGTTATGACATGTTGTCAATTTTACTAAAATGAAATCAAATTTCTTTCTCCTTGAAAGTTACAAGACTTATCTTTAATTCCACTTGGCCCATTCTCTCCACTTCACTATTGGTTTCCTTTGAAATCCAACCCAATTGTTTGGTTTCACTGCCAGAAACGAAAACACCAATCGCCTTTTTGTTTCCTCGGAATAAATCCATTTTAATCTCTTGCAATTGGTGCCTTTTCGCGACGACAGCAGTTCCTGTATCACAAAGTGTTCACAGTTGTGCAGAGAGCTATACCTCATTTAAGTTGATGAACAAAAATACTCTCCATTATCGGCTTTGTGTCGCAAACTCTTAAGAGTTGTCAGTGATGAATCTTTCCTGTACCATGTGCAGCAAACCCTTAAAAGTTGCAAGTGACGAATCTTCCCTGCAGGATTCTTACAAAAATGGCTACCGTTTCAGGCGTGTTTTGACCTAAAACTTGGACTGAGCGAGAGGGCCCTGGGAAAAACATAGTTACCAGTCTCTTCTGGGTAACTTGTTGTTGGCTATCAATGCAAAAACCTTTATTCAGTTAAGGGCTAAATGTAACAAGTCTTTATGAATCATGGCTTATGGCTGCCAGCTTGTCTACAACGTAAGCCAAACATGATGTCACGTGGAGCCAATACACAGATCTTCTAGTGCCAGGTATCTTTACAATGAAAAAATTTGGACTACAATCAGTATGTGGAGTATTTAATGGATTCTGGCTACATCCCAGACTTTCATTGTCAGCTAGAATCATCATTAAGTCTCATCAGCTTATAAGTAAATTTATTATTTCATTATTTAGTTAATGTCACTTAGTTTGTGGCCCAAAATACTAGCAATCAATGTGGGTTTCTCTGGACCCTGTGACCAAATGCCTCTGGAATTTCTGCCATGCTTAGCATTGTAGCCTTTTTGTTGGGTAACTAGTTTGTCTATGTTCAAGTTGTTCCTGGTAGTTCCATTGGCTGTCCATTAAGTACTAAGCAAAACTTCATCAAATCTTACTGGTGAAACACCCTTAAAACAGCGGCTATTGGAAATTCCAGAAGGATGGGGCTTACAAATCCATATTGTTTATAATGTTTGGAATCTGTATTTTTGGCATCTTCCCTTTGTGGATTAATTGTGAATTTACCCTGAGAGTGCGATGAAGTATTGGGCGTGATCCATTCAACCGAAATGTTCAGAAATCTCGGTACAAAATTCAGTCCAACTAGAAAAGTCTCGAAAAAAATGGACCACTTTTCCCAGTCGGACCAGTCTGAAGTTTGTTAAATAGATCGCTCCCATTGAAATTGCTATCCACTTTGCAGTGGCGAGAGTGGGCGAGTTTGCGCCCCTCCTCCTCCCCCTCCTCCTATTGTTCTATTACCATATCGAAAACCATATAGAGTGCCACACAGGCGAATAAATGCCATTCGAGTTTAGGAGAGCGTTGCTTACACTTCATTTCTGCCCGAACAGATCCGCGCATTTTTACATGCTCCCAATCACAAATTGCATGAGCAGTATTATGTAGATCAAGGCAAGCAAAAAGGTGGGAATTTAACGGCTTTTCACGGATCACGATTTCAGCAGGGGTATGACTTAGGGTCCATATTTAAGGGGCTGTTTCGCTGGGAGATGCCTCATTTACAGCAAGGCGCTAAAGTGCTTGACAAAAAGGCATTACAAACGAGGGTCCAAGTGGCTCAAGGTGTTCTAGAAGGAAATAATGTTAACACAGCGTTGGCAAAGCGTAGTAGAGAAGCTATTGGTGGACTGGTACCTAAGGCCGGGAGTGGTCGAAAATCTACAGAAAGAAAAGTGCGGTTTCGTGGTTTACCCCACTTAAGAAACGCAAAACAGTTGTGTTAAATCAAGACCAAGACGACTTTCAACTTTGGTCGTAAATTTAAGTAGCATTCCCTGTCCAAATTATAAAATACTGGTGCCTGTCATCTTTAACTCATTTTACGGCCATGTCTCGAGTAGTAAAGAACAATCTACCTTCTCATTCATCTCTTAATTTGTTGGCCAGAACATCAGCGTCAGCTTCTTCTAGAGACAGCCACTCCAGAACAGATACACGCATTGGTTCAGATTCTTTTTAATATACGTCATGGAAACATACCGGTGTTATGTTTCGGGAGTGGAAGAACATACACATGCACTCAAGATGGAGGACACTCGAGAACACTTTAATGAGCATGCGCATGTGGCAAATACCGCTGTATACAATATCTACATATCGTACTACATATCACCTCCTTCCTTAAATTCTGCACAGGCTGAACAACAAAGGTGAATTCTCAATAACAAGGAGAACAACAACAACAACAAGGGAAACTAAACTGGAGTTAATGAGTCTCTCTAATAAGTCTCTAAATGCTATTGAGAGTCATGAGCAATGTCCTGTTAAATCTCAGTGAGCAGTCCACAAGCAAGTACAGTTCCTTAAATTTCCGTAATCAGTCTCTTTGGAGTTGTAATGACACGAGACCAACGGCGTAGAACTGGAAGGCTTGGTGGTGTCAAGTTGACTTTTGGAACTGGCTGAGGTCCAGAAGTATCTGTTTGCATGGCAGCTTGATCAATCACAGGTTGAAGCTCTCTATTTGCCTCTTGGGAGGAGTTTAAGGATTCTCTAGAGGCAGCGTCTTGGGGGCCTACTGTTCTGCCGGGGTCTGAAGACACTACCGGTGTTAAAGGCTCTTGGACAACAGGTGGAGCCCTACTGGCAGCCGGCACGTGCGGTGCTGCAGTCTGCTTCTGAAGGGGGCCTTCCAGTAGGTCATCAACATGACGGCGCCACAGTCGGCCATCATCCAGTTGGACGCAGTATGAGAGCGGAGCATGTTGTGTAACAATAGTGCCTGTGCGCCACTTTTCTTTGGAGAGGTGGTCCCTTGCAAGAACTCTGTCTCCAGGTGAGAGTGTCCTGAATTTGGTGTGTCGGTCGTAATAGGTCTTCATCTTGGTTTGGTTGTTAGTGACATGCAAGCTGATGTCGGGGTGGACCAGGGTTGGTCGCGTGCGGAGTTCCCTCTGCAGAAATATTTTGGCGGGTGTTGTGCCAGTTGTGGCGTGCTGAGTGCTACGATAAGAGAGAAGAAAGTTTTGGATACGCAGTTGTAAAGTTCCATCTCCTTCTGATGCTTGCAGAAATTTCTTGAATGTTTGAACGAAACGCTCCGCTTGGCCAGTGGCGGCGGGATGGTATGGTGACACTAATACGCGCTGTATGCCATTGAGCTTCAGGAAGTCCCCATATTCTTTTGATTGAAAGGGGGGTCCATTGTCGCTGACAACTTGCTCTGGGAATCCATATCGAGTGAAGAGGTTAGAAAGGACACTGATAGTAGCTGCTGCATCAGTGCTTCTCATAGGTCCTGTCACCTCAGGCCATTTGGAGTACGCGTCTACCAGGATAAGGTAGTGTTTCCCTTCAGAAGTGGCAAAATCGACATGGACTCTCTACCAAGGGCCAGAGGGCCATGTCCATGGGCAGAGGGGTGCTGCAGGTGGTGCATTCCGTGTTTTGGAACACTGCCGGCATGCACGAGCACGAGCCATGGACTTCATTCTGGCCACTCCAGGATGAGACCAGTGGAGCTCCTTCAGAATTGGTTCTCTCAGGTTTGGAGGGATGATAACTCTCAATCCCCAAATAAGGCAACCCTGTTCAATTGAGAGTTCGTGACGTCGTATGAAGTAAGGCTTGATATCTGGATCATGGCATTCCTGGATGTTCCAACCATTCTGTGTGAAAGCCAACACCTTTGCGAGAGTCTTGTCATGAGCCGTATCTCTAGCAATCTGATGGGCCTTGACGGGGTGCCGTGTGACTTGCTGGGCAGCAACATGGAAAATTGGGCTCTCAACACTGGCATCACGTTTGAACTCAAGTGGAAGCCGGGATAAAGCATCAGCATTGGCAATGCCGCTGGAAGACTTGTACTTAATGTCGTAACGGTAGGATGACAGCAGAATTGCCCAACGCTGGAGGCGAGAGGCCGCAAGGACTGGCGTAGCGCCTTGAGGTGAAAATATCTTCAGAAGGGCTTGTGGTCAGTGTGGAGAGTGAATTTCCGTCCAAAAAGGTACATGTAGAATTTTGTTACGCCAAATACTATGGCAAGTCCCTCCTTTTCAATTTGGCTGTAATTCTTTTCTGCTGGGCTGAGGGATCTGGAGGCATAGGCGATGGGTCTTTCCACGCCATCCGGGAAACGATGAGAGATTACTGCTCCGATACCATACTGACTCGCATCGCACTCTAACACAATGGGCAGGTCAGGATTGAAATGGACCAACACCTTTGAGGATGTAAGAGACTCCTTGGCAAGTCGGAAGGCCTGGTCACACGCTGCAGTCCACTGGAATTCCTTGTCCTTCTGCAACAGCTGGTTGAGAGGATGAACAATGGTGCTTAAGTTTGGAATGAACTTGCCATGATAGTTTAGTAGCCCAAGGAATGCTCGTACTTGGGTGGCATTTTCCGGTGTGGGGGCAGACTTGACAGCTTCAACTTTCTCATCTGTTGGAGAGATTCCATCAGCTGAGAGTTTGTAACCCATATATGTCACAGTCCTTTGCATAAATTTGCATTTGCTCAATTTAAGCCTCAGACCATACTCCTGAAGCCGGGTTAATACACGTGCTAAATTGCTAAGGTGCTCAGCATAATCTTTCCCAGTGAGGAGAATGTCATCCTGGATACAAGCAACTTGGCCTAACCCTTGCAAGATGACGTCCATAGTGCGCTGGAAGACTGCGGGCGATGATTCAATGCCAAATGGTAAACGGGTATAACGGTAGAGGCCACGGTGGGTGTTTATGGTGACAAACTTCTGACTCTCTTCGTCAAGGGTAAGCTGCTGATATGCATTCTTCAAATCCAGCTTTGTGTATTTTTGTCCACCCCTGAGCTTGTGAAAGACATCCTCTGGTAGTGGAATTGGATAACTTGGAACATTTAAATGGGGGTTAACTGTGATGGCATTGTTGCCACAGGACCTCGTACTTCCATCAGACTTGGGAACATGCACCATGGGCGTGGCCCACTCACTGAATTCAACTTTACGAATTATACCATCTCGCTCAAGGCGATTGTATTCATCTTCAACTGCTTGCTGGAGTGCATAAGGCACAGTTCTGGCTCTGAAGAATTTTGGTGAAGCTCCCTCTTTCAGTTCAAGTTTGGCAGACACTCCTTTAATAGTTCCGAGTTCATCCTTGAATAAATCTGAGTGGTTTTGAATGACAACATGCAGCTTTTGAGTTACTACGGACGAAACTGAAGACTCAGTAACATGTATGCGGAAGATTTCGTTCCAATCCAAACGAATTTCAGTGAGCCAATTTCTTCCCAGGAGTGAGGGTCCAGCACCAGCAACAACAGTGAGGGGAAGGGTTGCAGACTGAGACTTGTATCTGGCATTGACATTGAACTGACCAAGAACATGAATGGGGTCACCAGTGTAAGCATGCAACTTTGTGGTACTACGCTCAAGGGGTATGCCCTTGAAATACTTCCCGTGAGTCTCCTCAGAAATAATTGAAATACCAGCGCCTGTGTCAAGTTCCATTAACACAGATTGATTGTTCAGTTCAATTGGAACCTCGATTCCATGTTGACCAGCAGAAATGGAATAAACAGACATGGAGAAGGGGTCAGCTGAGTGATCATATTCTGTTGCTTCATCCACTACATTCACTCTGGCAGATTTGCTCATGCAGGCTTCAGCTATGTGACCCACTCGTTTACATTTATGGCAAGTAGAATTTCTGTACTTACAGTTGGATCGTGGATGTCCCAGCTTACCACAACTTAAACAAGTGGAATTCTGTTGATTGCCTGGTACTTTAGGTGGTCGTTTGGTTCCGTCTTTGTTGAAGGGCCTGCCTGTATCGTAAACCTTGTTCACTTCGTCAGCACTGGGAAGCTGGGTATTGAGTTGAGCAACGTCATTCTCCGCAGCTTCTTGACCCTGAGCTATTTGTAGAGCTCGCTCAAAATTGACATCTTCTGTGAGTAACCGTTTTTGGATAGCTCTGCTTCGAAGACCACACACAAACCGATCTCGTAAGGCCTCGGGCAAATGGGTGCCAAAGTTGCATGTTGAAGCCAAACGCTGAAGTTGAGCGGCAAATTCGGTAACACTGGTGCTTTCTGCTTGTACGAAGGTGTGAAAACGGTATCTTTCGGAGATCACTAATCTCTTCGGGGCGAACTGCTTCTTTAAAATGGCTGTTAATTCAGTGTAACTCTTGGAGGAAGGAGAAGCCGGTGAGCACAGGTCTGCTAGAACGTCGTATACTTTCCCGCCAATGACTGAAATCAAAATGGCTCTACGTCGATGCGAAGTAGAAGAATCGGCTTCGACTTCATTTGCCACGAAATATTGCTCGAGACGATCCAAGTAGTGGTCGATATTTGTATTCTTAGGGTCGAACTCTTCAATCTTCCCTAAGCTGGCCATATTTCAGCATCCTCGTCGCCAGAGATGTTATGTTTCGGGAGTGGAAGAACATACACATGAACTCAAGATGGAGGGCACTCGAGAACACTTTAATGAGCATGCGCATGTGGCAAATACCGCTGTATACAATATCTACATATCGTACTACATATCAACCGGTCTCTAAGGAAATGACGCGCAACTTAAAAAAGCATGTAGATGCCCTTGTTAGTCCCATTGAATCAAGTGTTCCTTACAAGAAAAAGAAGCAAACCCTTGCTCAAGAAGGTGGAGGATTTATACAAGATTTCCTAATCCCAGTTCTAACTAGCATAGGGCCCCTAATGTTATAAAACGTCGCAACCTAGTCTGTAGTATAATCAGTCGGTTGTTGACGTTAACGAGTGCTGGTCAATATGAAGAGAAAAGTCGACTGAGGGGTGGCGAATGGTCCTTCAAAAACTCTGGGTCTCGCAAAATTTTAGCGAAATTTCACGGGTCTCGCAGTCTCGTTTTTTAATCGGTTTTGTGCGTCTCGCAGTCTCGGAGTCTCGATTTTATTTTTAAAGGTCTTGAAATCCCGAATCGTTCTCTTAAATTGTCTGAATTTCACAAAAAGCTAGAAAACTTACCACACTGAACGTCATTTTGTTCTAGGATACTATAACATAGTGCTATAGTCGAATTTCCAGTGCCAGCTTGTACACTGAAGCAAGCCAAACCGCTAACAGGGGATCGGAATCAAGAAACAACACAACCCACGATAGCTCATGATGAAACCCACGAAGGCGAGGAACTTATCTGTCGTCCCCTGTCAGTGGAACTGTGCATTTGGCGCAAACCGCGGCTCCAAAGGGATTCCAAGTTAAACAAACGCGGCCCCGTACAGAGACAGTTGAATAAGATATTTCCATCACTCATCAAGTAATTTATTCGATAGTCATCTGGAACAGTTTTAAAAAGTCTTAACTGTTCTCTGTTCTCAATTCATCCAATCCGGCGAGTTCTGAGACTGAGTGTTAAAGCGTTTTAACCAAACAGCTACAGCTAGCTATAAACTTGAAAAAATCATAGACAGGTCAACACAGACTCTCCTGTGTGGCTTTACAGTAGCGGCACTTAAGCTTTTTAAGGTTATTCCTCAGTATTGCATTGCGCATCCCTACTGCGCACGATTTTCGCCACATTAGCGCGCGTAAACGAGCGAGTGCACGTGCATAACGAAAGAAATTTCCTTCAAGCTAAGCTCGGTAGCGAAATAAATGTTCGTTTTCGTTTTAACGAACGTGGCAACCTATATTTTTTATTGCTTAATAATAGTGTGCATATTATTCTCTTTAATTTAAAGATATTAAAAAAATATCGGAAAGAAAAAAAGATATAGGTGGAAGCGTGCACAAAACCGTTACTCTGGGATGCAGATTATGTCCGCAACTACACAAACGCCTTACATCCACGCCGTTTTAAATTGTGTGATTTTGCCTAAATTTTATATGATATTGTTCCATATACGCTCGGTAATTTCTACCCGTCAAGTTTTTTCCCAAGTATTACTTTAATACACTATGCTTCGAGCTACCGCAAAATGTAACTTAAGGACGGTATCTACTAAATACAAAGGTTTTTGCGCCAGGTTAGAACCACGCGGAAAAAAGGAGATCTTTGCAAGGGTTATTGGAACCACAAAGAAAAATTTGGCCTTCACTGCGCTGGACCCGGCTCATTTGGCCTTCGCTTAGGGTTAAACCCTAACCCTAACCCTAACCCTAACCCTAGCCCGGCTCATTTGGCCTTCACCGCCCTAGACCCGGCTCGTTTGGCCTTCACTGCCCTAGACCCGACACCCTAGCCCTAAACGAACAACTCTACACCCTACAGCCAAAACCTAGCTGTAAGCGCAAGCCTTGATCAGATTTGCACTTCATAAGCTGGCAAGAGAAACGAACTGTTTGCAGTTATAAACTGGCTTAGAAACCTATGTTTGGCAACGATAGGAAGAGCCGTGATAGGAAGAGCAGTGCTAAACTTAGTGTACACATTCAGTTTGGCGCTCTGAAAGTGTGCTAATGTTGGTCTAGGGTCAGAGCAATTCTGTTTGGCAATGATAGGAAGAGCTGTGATGGGAAGAGCAGTGCTAATTCCAGTCCAAGTCTAAAGGAGTTATGTTTGGCAATGATGGGAAGAGCAGTGCTACTAAACAGAGTGTACACACCAAGTTTGGCGCTCTGAAACCACCTTCAAGTCTGCTAATTTCGGTTATGTTTGGCAACGATAGGAAGAGCCGTGATAGGGAGAGCAGTGCTAAACTTAGTGTACACATTCAGTTTGGCGCTCTGAAAGTGTGCTAATCTTGGTCTAGGGTCAGAGCAATTCTGTTTGGCAATGATAGGAAGAGCTGTGATGGGAAGAGCAGTGCTAATTCCAGTGTACACACCAAGTTTGGCGCTCTGAAACCACCTTCAAGTCTGCCAATTTCGGTCCAAGGCTAAAGGAGTTATGTTTCGCAATGATAGGAAGAGCAGTGCTACTAAACAGAGTGTACACACCAAGTTTGGCGCTCTGAAACCACCTTCAAGTCTGCTAATTTCGGTTATGTTTCGCAATGATAGGAAGAGCCGAGGGGAGTCTCTTTGACTCTTTGAGCTTTCTGGACTTGGAAAAAAACACATGTTCCAGATGAGGGGAGCATTTTGGACTTAGAAAAAAAAAACACACCTTCCAGATGACTTAGAAAAAAAAGACACTTTCCAGATGAGGGGAGCCTTTTCGACTTAGAAAAAAAAAAAGCACCTTCCAGATGAGGGGAGCCTTTTCGACTTAGAAAAAAACACACCTTCCAGATGAGGGGAGCCTTTTCGACTTAGAAAGAAAAAAACACCTTCCAGATGAGGGGAGCCTTTTCGACTTAGAAAAAAAAAAGCACCTTCCAGATGAGGGGAGCCTTTTCGACTTAGCAAAAAAAACACACCTTCCAGATGAGGGGAGCCTTTTCGACTTAGAAAGAAAAACACACCTTCCAGATGAGGGGAGCCTTTTCGAGTTAGAAAAAAAACACACCTTCCAGATGAGGGGAGCCTTTTCGACTTAGAAAGAAAAAACACCTTCCAGATGAGGGGAGCCTTTTCGACTTAGAAAAAAACACACCTTCCAGATGAGGGGAGCCTTTTCGACTTAGAAAAAAACACACACACACCTTCCAGATGAGGGGAGCCTTTTCGACTTAGAAAAAAAACACACACATCTTCCAGATGTTCCAGATGAGGGGAGATGAGGGGAGCCTTTTTGACTTGAAGAAAAAAAAAGATTTTGCAACAAATCTTAGAACAAAGGCTTAATCTCAAAAGATCGTAGCAACAAGGCTACTCTACAACTTCAAGTCGTCTGCAAAGGATTTATCTCCAGAAACATTAGAATTTGCTATCGGTAGTGCCTTGGAGGCTCTTGTCCTCCTTGCCACCTTGGGACGCACGAGGACTCAAGCCCTCTATTCTCGTTCGCCTAAACTTCTCTGGAGGTAATCATCGTTGCTTTCTAGCACGGATTCTGACTTGGAGGCGTTCAGTCATAATCCAACAGATGGTAGCTTCGCACCATTGGCTTTTCAGCCAAGTGCAAATGCCAATTGTCTGAATCTGCGGTTCCTC
>JAEMPF020030576.1:0-20209 GCA_022496165.2 Catalaphyllia jardinei
ATTATTAAATCATCGCACTCATATAAGTGATATATGCAAAAAAGCAAGCAAGAAAGTTGGTGTTCTAGTACGCCTTAGAAATATGATTCCCAGGGAAGCCAAGTTACAATTGTACAAATTGGCAGTTTTACCTAACTTAACATATTGCCACTTAGTGTGGCAATTTTTGCAAAGCATCTGATGCCAGGAAATTAGAAAGAGTACAAGAACGGGCATTACGCGCAGTATACAATGATAGAAATGCTACGTATGAAGAACTCCACTAGAACAGACAGTTACAAGACATACTAATTTTAATGTATAAGGTTAAAAATTCACTAGCTCCAAAGCATGTATGTAAAATATCTTTTCAGCAAGACAAGCATTATAACTTACGAAGTGATTTTCTTTTTCCAAGATATAATACTGTTAAGTATGGCAGGCACAGTATCAGATATTTAGACCGACGTATGTGGGGCAAGATAAGCTAGGAACTAGACCAGTCTTCTGGCATTCATGATAGAAGTGCATATTCTCAATGTGCTTGGCTTGCTAAACGGCACGTGTTGCTGCTGTGCATGCTCATCTTAGAGTGGTGGGTATGTAAGGTGGCGCCTGCTGCCTGGCTGACTGGTGCATTGGGGTGTGCTCCCCTATCCTCCATTTAATGCGTCCAATTTACACTTTTAAGACTAACTTTCTGAATGTTGTAGTTATGTTTTTGACTGTTGTTTATATGTTTGTGTTACATTGTCTGCTTTGCTTTGTTTGTTTGTCTGTCTGTCTGTCTGATTTTTTTCTTGTCTCCACTTTTTCGTCCTTGTCTTTCACCCTGCTTGTCCTGTTGTTTGTTTATAATAAGCAATTATTGGGTGAGGTTGAGCATGATAGCGAGAATTATCAAGGCCGAGGTTTGTGTTATCTGAAAACGTTTCAGGAAAAACTGAATCGAACTGAAACTTTTGAACAAAATTCTTAAGTTAAGTTGTACGGTCTTATGAAAAATGTTCCCGATATCGAGATGTAAAGAAAACTTCATTTGCGTTTAATGAATGTTGACATTACAGTTAAAGAAATTAAATTTTTTCGTTATCTCTGAATGAGAGTTCTGTACAATCAATTCTTCTTGAGAAAGGCTAATAACAGGAGATAACTGGTGTGGATTAATAGCCACTTCCTCACCTCTCACCTCGCGCTCTGTCGTCAGGGTTTCCGATGGAGAAAAATGGCAAGTGCCCCACCCTCCCGCCTCTGCACCAAACCTCTACAAGTCAAGCATCTAATTATAATCCAAGATGTCGGCATGGAAATGGCGCTCTGATCCAAATTAGCGTCTGTAGTGCGGGCTAACAAAGGAATTTTTTTTACTTTCCCGACAAAAAATTCCCGTACTGGATTGAGGAACTAAATTGAGCTTTCTTCCTTTACGAGTCAATTATTTTTTTTTTTTTAACGAAGACTAGCGCTAATGAAAATCTTGCGAGCTGCAGCGCGTATTGTTTGTAGACATTAATTTATTGGCAATGCAATCTTTTTCGTATGGACCAGCACAATCTAATTTACTCAAACATACTTGAGTAAATATATAGTGTATAATATCCAATTATTTCATACGCGTAGCAGATAAGAAACCTTTTTACGGTTGCTTAAAAAATCATGCAACGGTTTTTCGTATTAACTAAACACCAATTTGAATTTAGACTTTCCTAATAAAATTATGAGTTTCAGTGGGCAATTTAGGTCACGAAGCCAACTGTTTTCTTAATTTATTAACATATATTTATTCAAGACTTTTTCTTATTTTGTTTCTCCAATCTCTAATAACAGTATTGTTATTGAAAAGGAGAAAATTAACATACGATAAAAATTTACAACACTTTAAGTAATTTACATGGTTTATTGGAAAAGAGAGGAGAGGAACACATCTAAACTAAAGTTGTGTCCCTGTTTCATGTTACAATAAACTTTAAAAAGTGAAGGAAAATAGTTCGTAAATAACGTTTTATTATCATTGAGCAAAGTACCAGTGCAAAAGTACTTCGAAATATTCTTTTAGATGGCTTTTCCCTTGTGAATTGCGGGATGTTATTCCAAAAGAAATTTATCCACATCGAGCTCTGTTTGAAAGAGCTATAATAAAGCAACATTTTGATTTAGTTATGAGATTAAAGAGACACAGTCAGCTTTGTGGCTGCGTTGACCTGGACACTAGTTTTTCTCACTTTGAAAAAAGGTTACCTCAACCTGAAATCAAAGTTCATCTAGAAATCCACTTCATTTTACATAGTGATTTACTTGATTTTCAATCGTTTATTGAAAAACCTGTTTTCGAGTGTCCTTTTGCTTATCCTATGACATTGTTTTTATCATATCTGGTTAAAAAAAGTATTCATAGCGTCTTTGTTATATGCAAATTGGCCATGGGATGGTATGTAATGCGCATGTGCGCCAGCTAACTGTGTCCCTTTAATTGACGAACGTTTTCACGTTTGGACTTCCCTAAAGAAGTCAAGCCGTGCTTGACGAAATATTGGAAATTATATACAGTTAACCCCAACCGTACGGTCAGCCTTTCTTAGTTCAGTTTGGTCAATCAGTCAATAAATCTTTGAAGTTAAAATGATGTGATTCAATTCGCGGTTGCATTTGCTATGCATTTTGCCCTAGATTTTAATTGAATTCTGCTTGCAAAATAATTTCCTTGTGAGATAGTAAAAGGGCATCAGAGACTGATATATTAGTCCATGATGGAAGATCAAACTTAGCAACACACCTGTTTTCACATTTTCATTGCGCATGTCTCTTTTGTCTTGAAGTTTTACTAATTAGAGACTTCCACCATCTCTCATTGCCCAATCAGACTTAATCCGGGCAAAACTAATAGCTTGACATTGCACATTAATTAATTATTTAATTAGTTGGGATGATAATCTTATACGGACAGTTTATTTCTCATCTTTTTGAACTTGAAAATAGTGCCATGACGACTCCGAGACGTCGTTTGCTTTTATGGCTTACTTCAGGTATCTATGGATTACTTCATAGAAAGTGGGACGTACGGATTTTTATTCACGAGTTGCAAAACTTTGGAAAACGAACGAGTGAGCGCAGCGAACGAGTGAGTTTTTCAAAGTTTTGGAAGCCGTGAATAAAAATCCGTACAAAGCACTTTCTCTGCTGTAGTTTGTTTATTGTATGTATAGCGAGAATTAAACATATCCCTCAAATCAGTTATCTCCCCGATAAAACAATAAGCTTACATGTAGAACAGCCAAAAATTCAAGACTGATGTAAATGACGGAACGTAATGAAAAACAAATTCGCTCTCCCGTCCCGCAACAAGCGAACAAAGATGATGTAACAGAGAGTTAACTCTGAAGTGTAAATTTTAGTGCTAATTTAACCCATGAATAACCCAATGGGCGTTAGCCCTAGTAAAGGGAATCAGGGAACCACATGAGGTAAAGAAAAAATCTTTTGACCTGGGTGGGAATCGAACCCACGACCTCCGGGTTAGATCTACCGTTTCTCTGCCGACTGAGCTACGAGGTCGGACAGAGAAAGTCGTGGTCAATTTAGATGGTGAATCGCGACGAAGAGAAAGTAAGGGTACATCTGAATGTTGTGCCGCGTAGCACTATGAACACAAATGATGTAACAGAGAATTAACTCTGAAGTGTAAATTTTAGTGCTAATTTAACCCATGAATAACCCACTGGGCGTTAGCCCTAGTAAAGGGAATCAGGGAACCGAACCCACGACCTCTGAGCTACGAGGTCGGACAGAGGAAGTCGGGGTCAATTTAGATGGTGAATCGCCACGAAGAGAAAGTAAGGGTTCGATTCCCACCAAGGTGAAAAGATTTTTTCACCCACGACCTCTGAGCTACGAGGTCGGACAGAGGAAGTCGGGGTCAATTTAGATGGTGAATCGCCACGAAGAGAAAGTAAGGGTTCGATTCCCACCAAGGTGAAAAGATTTTTTCTTTACCTGGTTCGGTTCCCTGATTCCCTTTACTAGGGCTAACGCCCAGAGGGTTATTCATGGGTTAAACTAGCACTAAAATTTACACTTCAGAGTTAATTCTCTGTTACATCATTTGTGTTCATAGTGCTACGCGGCGCAACATTCAAGCGAACAAAGAGCCTACACAAGGTAAAATACATTCGTATTTAGAACACAGTGTGAAATCTTTGCGCTTGTCTATGACGGCGCTTCGGGCTGTGCAAAGACAAATTGACTTACGCTGTTTATAGAAATGTTGAATGTTCCTCCTTTAATGTCCGCCCTTGAAACAGAGATAAGACTTGCTGAAGTGACTGTTGGCTGAAACTGAAGTGCTAACGATCAAGATGTTGGATATATTCCGCTGCTGTTTCCGAAAGTGAACTAAAACCGGAAGCCGAAGCCATGTTTTTAAAACACAAACTTCAAGCGGACGCTGATTTCAAGACCACGCTTCTGGGAAGCCATTTGAATGCTTTGCTCTGATTGGCTAAGCGATTCTATTCTGGGCGACGATTGGTTATATTTTCACAAGTGAGGAATTCGATACGCGAAGTTGATTGGACGTATCGCTTTTTCAAAATATCGCACATATAGAATTCCTAAAATTTTCGCTATATATACAATAAAATATGGACGTCTAGTATCAAAGATATATGCTGTAATCGTTTACTGCATGACTTTGTATTAGCCGGATGGTCGCCATGCTGCGCGACGTCGTCGTTGTCGTCGTTGGGTGCACGCGCCCGTGGTACATGCCGCTAGCCATGTCGACCACAAGAAAAGAGTTGCATGGGTTCCTATATCAAAACATACATGTGGTCTTGTTTCTATAATCATGGTGCTCCGCTTGGCGACCTATACAGGACGCCAGAGCTCCGCTATTAGGACAGAATGATAAATAAAGTTGGCTATCGTCAGCATAGCAATGGATCTCTAAGTTATGTTTGTCTACAATTTCAAATAACTTGCTAGCATAGACAATTAACAGCAAAGGCCCAAGACATGAGCCTTTAGGTACGCCGCATTCAAAATCAAACTTCATTGAGAGTGTGCTGTGGATTGAAACTTGCTGAGTTCTGCCACTTAAGTATGATGCAATCCAGGATAGTGCCATATCCCGAACCCCAAATGCAGACCTTAGCCTCTCAAGTAAGATACCATGGTCAATGGTATCGAAAGCCGCGTTAAAATTCAACAGAACCAGCAAGGTGACATGCTGACTGTCATGTTTAATAAAATGTCATTTTTTACTTTCAAGAGAGCGGATTCTCTGCTGTGAAACTTGATATGATGATTGTAACACGGGCAATAAGTTATCCGTGTTGATGTGATGCTAAAGTAGTTTGGCTACCGAACTCTCAGCCAGTTTAGAGATGAATTGTAAATGTCCACGTTTCTAAGCCATCTTTCTTAAGTTAAGAAAAAAAAGGGCATTTTTTCACGTTGATGGCAAGACACCATGCTCCATGAAGAAACAAGAAAATCGTCTCAGCGTGTCAATCACTGCTTGTTGTATTTCTTTTATCTTCCAACAGTAGAGCAGCGGATTCAAGGTCGAGTTTAGCATAAACAGAGATAGTGTTAGTTCCCACGCAAAATCAAAAAATTGCGTTCGATATCCCTTGATGACAAATATAGTCGCAATGCCATAAGGAAGATAACAGAAAACTAATGCTATCTGTATCCACAATGCAGTAGAAACTGTCTTTTTGTATGGAGCCATATTCCTCGGCCTTCCTTCTCCGTTTGGTTGTCCTTCGTGACCATGCTCTAGTACTTGAGCTTGATGACTGCGAAGCATCAGATAGATTTTTGTGTAACAGACGATCGATGTGGCTATGCATAGGACTGTCGCTGTGCAAGCGATCGATAACGCGATTCGCGCGTGGTAACTTAATGTCAAAGTAGTGGCGAAGCTGAAAAGCCAACTAGCAACAACATAACTCTGCACAAGTCTCAATGTCACGACTTGTCTGTATCTTAGCCCCAACAACAAGGCAAGAAGTCTGTCTACACTTATAGCGGTTAGCGTGGACACAGATACTCCGCCAAGAATTACGGTCAACCTAGTAAAGAAGATTGAAAGATAATGACAAAGCATGGAGTGTTCTGGAGACATTATATAAGCCACGAAAAGAGGCTGACTAAGGAGACCCACGCAGAGATCGGTGCTTGTAAGACAACCTAACAAGAGCTTTGATGGTGGACGAAGAGACGACACCCTTTTAAGTACAAAAATGATTAAAATATTTCCAAGAAATGCAGTGACAGAGAGAGTGATGTTCACTGCTAGGATAAGTAGTTTTTGATACGCTGCATAAGAACCAGTCATGCAAAATATGTCTGGAGTTGCCGTGTGGTTTCTGTATTCTGTTAAGTTCACCATGTTTTGGTCTTTCTCCCAGCCGGTTAGTTGAGGAATAAATGTTTCTTTAGTTTGTTATCGCAGAACTGTTCTTGAGTTTATGGATTGCGAAGAAGACGTTTTTGAACTCTCGCCTGCTCCCTTAACCACGGGATCTTAAAATATGCCCAGTCCTTTTTCTGATGGAAAGAAAGTAGTAAAAAGGTAAGAAATTGATTTTGTTTTGAAATACATACCTTATGTAAACAGACAAACATTAGTGGGTCTTTCTTTAAAGCAATAAAACATGAACTCGATTCGTTTTGCTCAAGAACACCAAAAATAAATCATAAAATTGCTGTGTTCTTACAAGCTTTGCCTCGAGACGCCATATACCGCAACCAACAAGTAGTGCCTTACTGTGTAGAAACCCCGGCGCATGAGCTCGCGTATTTGACGCACCTGCTTTTTGGCATTAGACCTTTCTCGGCGTCGACTTTTTGACAGAAATGTCATTACAAATAGCACGAGTTGCAGTCAAGGGGAAGATTTATTTTGCAATTAAGGTTAAGAAATGTCATATTTTGTAGCAGGAAGCTGCCGAGAAACCGCATCAAGTAAAATAAGTGAAGTATGATTCCACCCGATCGATCAACCTAACATGTGGACCAATCAAAGTACAAACATCGTAAATGCAATCAAATTTAAATTAAAAATAGAATTTCTTCAAACTAGGTGAATGATATCTTCATGTATTATCTTTCAATGAGAAATATGGGATTTTGAAAAAAATGATTACTTTAGGTTAAAGATAAATTAAATCGATTATAAAGCTTTTTTAAAATATATTTAAAAAAACAAATACAGGACATCGAAATTTCTTGTTTATTGCCAGTGGGCTTCATTTTTTTCTGTAATTAAATGCCCACTAGTTTGAAACATAAGTATTTGGTGGTATCAGCCGTGTTGAGAACGACAAAATTAACAACTGCAAATTGATGTCAGTCAGTACTATTGTGGCATATCATGAGTATATGCTGCCGGGATTTGGGCTTTACTGCAGAAAACGCTGCTCAGACAGTAAGCAAATTTTAACAGCTATCTACCTTTCAGTTTTGCTTGTTCTCGGGCATTTTTCCCACGTTTTTAATCAAGTTCATGCAGCCCAGTTTAATAAAATATTATTGAACTTGTGGTAGATCTATCCTATCCCAGAAGGACCACCAGCTAATTAGCCAGCGGCCGAGTTGGGTTGGAAGGCTTAAGAACTGAGAGTCCCACACAATATAGGAACGTAACCGCTAAACACGAATTGTTGTTCTGCTGATATCAAGTTTACCTTGCAGTTTTCAGTGCTCTTGAAACAAGCAATGCATGCAAGGATTAATATCCTGACTAAGCGAATGGGAAATTACTTTTCGCAGCAATCAGCTGCAGTAAACTCTGTCCAATAGTTAAGCGTCATTTTGAGATCAGTAAAGGTTATTAATGAAATCATGTAAACATGGTGATTTTTAAATCAAATTAAGATAAAAAGAGCTGGACAAAATCCAGAGCACAATCTCATATATTTTGTCCTCTCTCATCCCTCCACACTTGCTGCTTTTCCCATCTTATATTGTACGTGTAGTATGAAATCTTATTTGATTTGTGTTTCATTCTTCTCTCCTTCGCCGAGGTTCAAACTTTCGTTTTATAAATCCGCTGTGCGAAGTGTGTGCAGGTGCAAAGTCGAATGGATCGATCAGTATGCGAACCTCTGCCAGATGAATGTCGATCTCTCGTACATCCCTGTCGTTTTCTCGTACATCGATAGATCTCGGCTTTGGCTAAAATTAACAGCTTTAATTTCACAGAAACCCGTTGCTAAGTATGTCGCTACAGTTTTTTTTTTTGCGGCGTTATTTCATATTTTCCAAGAAACGAAGCAAAAGCGTTTTACTTCGAAGCCCACCTCCCCCCGTTGTTCATTGTTCTCTTCAGGAGATATTTCTCTATGGTAAATTCGAATTATCAAGCAAAGCGAAGATAAAAATTTACATAAAAACTAATTATTGAGTAGAACAAAGAAGTGACAAATGTAGAAAGCATGACAATGTTAAAAAGCGGGGTATTAAAAACAATAAAAACATACAAGAATAAAACTATTTAAAAACTTTTGCACGAATTGAGTCACATTGTACATTGAGACTTGGTCTCAGTTCGTTAATAAAAAACTTGCTTTTGCAATTTTTGAGGATGGTAAAATTCGTAGTGAGATCTTTCGATGTGGAAGAGTGTTTGTCACGGAAATGCTTGCCAATAGAAGAAGACGTATGTCTATGTTCGTCCACGTGTTGATGTAAGTGCCGTCAATGATGGCATCGAACGTTAAAAATGGCATCGACTGTCTACGAGACGGAAATCAGCCGCTACGCAGCCATCTTAAAAACTGAAGAGTTCTTTTGCATGACTGAACTTTACGAAGCACGTCAAAAGATCATCCTTTCCGTATTTAAAATTTCTTTATCCATAGCTGCATTTCAGTCATCAAACGTCTGAAAAGCAGCACTGCTCAATAGAATAGGGAATTATCTTGTTACATGTTTAACAACAGAGTGAAGCAACTGATACGACAAGTACAAGTGAAATATATAGTGTTGGGATAAAAATGGTACACAATTACTTTGTTGCAATATGATACATTAATGTGCCTTTTTGTGATCATTATTTCTTTACACTAGCCCTAAGAACATTTTCTGTTATGTCGTATTTAACTATGAAATTTAATGAATAAAATAATCAATTAAATTTAGGAACATTTTTAGGAGTATTTTTCTATAACGAGGTGAAACTTTTTTGTTCAATGGAGGTGACAATTCACCTCCGGCTACTTATGTAAGCCTGCTCGCGGAAAATAAAAACAACTCAATATGATTTGCAAATTTGCTTACATTTCTGATGATTTCTCTTTGTGTTTTACAAGATTCAAAATGAGCAAAGTACAAGTAAAGACAAAATAAGGTCAAAACAGAAAAACAAGAGCAAAAGAAAAAGAGAACCTAACCTACCTCCGCGTGGCTTTGCTTGATCTTACCGAAGTGGGCTGTTAGTGTAAATTGCGCACACGCTGATGGGGTAATTTCCACTGTGTGTCGGGCGCACTTCCGGTTTCTTTAAATCGAGCCTTTATGAATGATTTCGACGAAAAGTGGTTGATGAACGCCAAAATTAGTCCTTCATTTTGAAATCGGTATGCTTATGATACGTTTACCATGTTTCACAACAAAGACAATGCAAATGAATTTTTCCGCTATTTCAACAGTTGTCACAGCAATATTTAATTTACCATTGAATTTGAACAGAACAATGCAATTCTGCCAAAATTAGTCCTTCATTTTGGAATCTTTACGTTTATGATATGTTTACCGTTTTTTACAACAAACACAGTGCAGATGAGTTTTTGCAGTATTTTTAAAAACAGTTCTCACATGCATATTTAATTGACCTTTGAATTTGAACAAAATAATGCAATTCCGTTTTTGGGCATTCTTGTCACATATATTCAAAACTTAACAACAGTTTCATGACATCCATTTACCGAAAGAAAACTTTCACAGGTCTCTACACGAAATGGGATTCCTTAACTCCACGAAAGTACAAAATAAACCTCATTCGCTCCCTCACTTATCGCTATTACAATCTGCCCTCAATGATCCGTGAAAACTCCTTCTACAGAACGGCTACCCACAAGGCAAAATCAACTATTATATCAACGATGTTTTGAACAAAAACAGACATCAGCATATAGCAGCCCCATGCCTATAGTTCCTAAGAAAGATATAGTTATCCTACTTCCCTACTTAGGTTTGCAAAGCAACGAAGTCGCTAAACGCCAGAAGTCATGTGTGTGCAAATTCTACTCTCGTGTTAACCTAAAGATCATTTTTCAGAGCACACGATGCAAAAAAATCTTTCTTTCCTTAAAAGGACCGCATCAAGAGTCAAAATATGCTCAAAATATCGAGAACTGCTGGACAAATTCGAAAACTTAAAAACCCTGAAACTTTCCCTCAAGAACCCTTTTAGGTAGCTCCCTTCGAAAATATTATTCCGATTTTCTAAGAATCTAACGTCTTTGAGAAATTCGCAAAAAACGAAAATACACCTTTTTACCTCATTAAATATGCAGAGAATATCAGGAAAATTGACAAAGTTCACGATATTTGCATTGAAATAAGTTACCATTTTAGAACACGGGATAAACTTAACATAAGAGCTTCACCTTTCTTCTATCTAACACTAGGAAGTTTTAATTTTTTTCAGGTATTTTTAAGGGTTCCGTAGACTGTCAAAGTATTGACTTTTTAAGCTCTTATGGAAACCGTAAACGTTGCGTATTTTTACGAGCTTAAAAACGCATATTGGTATGCCCGATATCGAGTCGAAATCAATATTGAGATAATCCTTTGGCCTTCTTCTTTAAGATTTCAAATAAAAACCTTGGCAGTCTGAACACGCGCTAGAAAACATAAAACATTTTAAGGTAGGTGATAACTTATTTGCATAATTTACGAAACCAAAATTCTGGTCATAGAATGGATAATTTGCATATTTCTAACAGTGGTACTCCAGCTACGTTTCGATGGACTAATTCTGGGATTATTTTGTTGTTTGTATTGTTTTCTTCAATTAGATAGCTTTAATAGTTCCAAATAATAAAGAAATAAGAAAAATCTATGGTTTAAGTGACTCTCAAACGGCGAGATATAATTAACACACATCAACCACGCATACGCGTTAAACAGTCATTTCAATTTCCAGATTCTTCCAGAAATTGTTAAATCACTATTTTATATTTGACATCCATCTTCAAAAGTTATTCTCGGCCGGCTTGATTTCCGCGGCTCCATCGGGCTCGGTCCACAATATACTGGCACAGATATAACACAAAAATAGCCATTGAACTTGTAAACAATGTCACACAACTTAAACTGTAGTTCAATTTGCAAGCAATAAAAACAGCTAAGCGGGACTATTGGTCACAACAACATTTATTGTTTCGTTTTACGGAAGCTCCATTTTATATTGCCACCAAAACACTACTCTTGTTAAAAAAAGCAAGCGCGATCATTCCTTTCAATAACCATTTCTGCAAAGCGTTTTAATTGTAAGGACCCGTCCACACTAATCCGAAAAAGGAGCTGTTTTCCTCCGGCTACGGCTATCGTCCACACTACAACGCCGAAAACGATCACTGAAAACGGAGCCATTCGAAAACGCTCTCCCGAGTAGAGCGATTTGAAAACGATGCTTTTTGAAAACGCTGCCTTCTAGTGTGGACGGAGAAAACGATGCTATCTGAAAACGGTAACGTCATTAAGATAGGGCGCCAGACCACTCGACCGTGAGTATCCAAAATGGCGGGACGCTACCATGTGGCTTCTTTTAAAACGGAGCGAAAAAGCTTCGTTTTCGTTTGAAAACGGATTTTTGTGGACGGGGCCTAAAGCACGAGATTTTCCTTGCTTATAGCTTCCTGTGTTATAATGGGCAGTTTTGCGTCTCTTATTGGTGGAACGTGTTGTCTAAGTCCTGGAAATCCAAATGTAGTTCACTTTGTTGATTTAAAAAATTGCGATCATCATCATCGTGAGCCGATCGTGAAGGGAAAGCCCAAATGTTGGGCTTGACAGCAGAGCCTCATTCGATTGTTCGCAGTTGTTGTCACCTCGAGGCAGTGATTATGCCGAAACTAGCGCGTGCATCGTTTGTACAGTAATTAAAAGCTCCAAGCTAATCTTTATATCCTTGAAAACAAGAACATTTCCACTAATCACAACCTTAATCTCAAGTCTTTCGAAGTTGCAACGCATAGGTAAAAAGTGTCATGAAAACATGCTCCAAAATTAAATTTTAAAACCCAAAACTAATTGTAATTTTTAAACACCCGCCGTGGATTCAAGACTACACTTAAAAATCCTGGTTTTCGGCTAAAATAGTTTACCAATGCCTTCCACATACACAATTTGAAGAAAAGCGAACTTGCTTTTTCGCATTTCAGGAGTTCTTGTGTCGTTACTAAGCGCGCTAATGTCCACCATTTTGCACCCGTTGGCATCCTGTTCAGTTTTTTGTGAATTTTATGGCAAACAAACGTATATCTCAAAAAAAAGAAAGATTATACCACGTTCGTCAACTCCATTATGGGGTAGCTCTGGGCGAAAGATGAGAGAAATCAATTTTTCAAGCATGTGCGACAATTTGTTTGATTTCACGCGGTCTTCGGGGACATTCTCTCTTAAGTCGTAAAGTGCATGGAAAACATAGTATGCGTTGCTTCGGAAAAAAGAGCAGCTTAGCTAAGTTACGTTTACTATTTCTACAGTTTGGATCTTCACTCTCGGTCTACAATCGTTCACAAATTTTTGTTTTACTCTACCTCTGAACACGTACTGTATAAATTGCTCATAAACGCACCGCCTGTTTTGGGAGATGAGTGAGTTTCTATCTAACACCAACGTAAATAAACCTTTTTATTTTTTTCCTAGAGGGCACGGTAACGAATCCTGAAATCTGATTGGTGCTTGGCGTGGTCCGGATTTTCCTATCTCTGACCAGGGTCATGGTAACGTCGCGAAACAGCGCGGGTGAAATTTTCATGTTCTGCTAATTTTCGCGAATGAACTAGCGGTGATTGTCAACCTTTTCCCTTTTTACTCTTCTATGAACGATTAATCAACGCAAGCATACCTCGCTATACTCACTTTTAAATGGCAAGGAAGGTCAGATCACTGTAAATAGATTCAAGAGAGTTTATTTCAGCTCTGTTGTGTTGCTGTTTGTATAGCTCGGCGCTGTGCCGGCGCGTAATTCTGTGTTTCTCACCGCAACATTTTAAGCAAAAAGAAGTCAAATGCAGTCGAGTTTAACCTCTCTGATCGTTACTGTATTTAAAAGAAATTCTATGGAATACACTTTACAAATATCCTCGCTTTCTACTACTCATGTAATTTACGTTTCAGTGATTCGCAACGACTGATAGAAATTGTTTTTGTAGTGCAAACTTAATCACTCCGGAAAAACAGTTTTGGAGATCTTAACCGGTGAACTAGATGCGGCTAACGAAAAGTAGTTCGAAATAAATGTGTTCTTTAATACGTCTTTCTTTGTCTGTAGTGTCCGAGTTACTCGCTCTTTCGCACGTAAGATTTTTTACGATGGTTTGTAGACGGCAGCCTGGGCAATTCAATGACAAAGTTTCCTAAACCCACTTGTATGCCAATTTATCGCGGGAAAAAAAAAATATATATATAAGTTATTTGCCGGCTTGGGGTCGGTCCGTACATTGAAAAACTGTGACCCGGCTCTGGCTTGAAAATGCTGTTGCAGGCCGCAGGCCGAGGGCACCATTTTCAAGACCTCGGTCAACGTTTTTCACCATACGGACCTCCCAGCCGGCAAATAACACCGCTAGTTACCTTCGATTAGTTGTTAATTTGTTAACAAAAGCACAGCCAGCTGCGATGTATATTGTTCATATTTTAGTCTTAATCATGATGGATTATTACTAACAGCTTCGTTTTTTTGTCTCGTCAACGTTAAGTGTCAATTAGTGGCCCTTTATCTTCTGTTGCAATATATTCCTCTTACTTGAACAAGGTATCTATATCGTTGATTACCGGGTCAGTGTGTTATCACGACACTGCATCAATAATAAGGTTGTAGTCACAATAGATTCTCAGAGGTCTTTTTCTTGAATTCGTTCCGAAACCGACCAAAAGGATTCGAATTATGCATTTGTGGTCCTTCAATTAAGTGTCGAATGCACTAGGGCCGAAACAAGTCAAAGCAGAAGGTACTACGTGCCTTGACTTTGATGCAAATTACAGTTATGCTCTGAATGGCCTTTCTGGAAGGGAAATGGGAAAAAAAACTTTTACAATCGTTCGAGCTAAAGCTCTTAATTGAAAATGATAGAGGCCTTATCAAATATAGAAAGTTTTGTAACAGCGCACCTTGAGTTATGAATTATAGTGGATATTTTTTCCTCAGCTTTGCTGCAAAACAAAGTACGACGAAAAAATATCTAATTTGAGGTAGCTCAATCAAGGTCGAAACAGCTTGTAGCACTCGAATGACAATTTATATCTGAAAGAAAGAAGTAGCGTTCTTCATATGTCTTTCTATTTTAATTAGATTTGGACAGTCTATTGACTTAAATGAATGACTGTCTTTAAGATTAGTTCGCACGCAGATGACCTACTGAAAATAATGATGGTAATTTTTTAAAATCTTTTTGTTTTTATTTTATTAAA
Organism: Catalaphyllia jardinei; assembly: GCA_022496165.2. Taxonomy (NCBI): domain Eukaryota; kingdom Metazoa; phylum Cnidaria; class Anthozoa; order Scleractinia; family Caryophylliidae; genus Catalaphyllia; species Catalaphyllia jardinei. Next base: position 14,629 of record JAEMPF020030576.1, read on the forward strand.
TGGGAAATGTCTATTCACTCGAACGAATGAGGTAAAAGTGGAAACATTAAAAATAAAATACCAATTACAAATAAAAAAACAAAGCTAGGTAGCCTCTTCACAGCAACTCATTAAGAAGGCAAAACAAAGGGGTATATTTACTCAAATAACACTGCTTTGAAGGAAAGTTTGCATTAAGTTATATCACAAATTATAACCTACCCATTAATTTTTGAGTGATTTTATTGCCTACTTTACGTCACGTGGTATAAATCTCCGGACAGTTATCACGCAATAACCCTACCCGATTCGATATTTGTCCTCCGTTTGTTTCCGTCGAGGAGAAACATAGTCAGCACAAGAATTTCAACCTTTCTTTTCTCTTATTTAATATGGAAGAAAACCAAACTGGTGTTATTTTGTCTAGCGATGGTGACATTAAAAAGCTAAAGGCAAGTGCTGTTCCGGAAAGTACAAAAAAAGTCACCAAAATACGCTGGTACAGTCTTTCAAGGTGGGGAAAGTCACAAGTAGACTTTTAATATTTAGTCCTATGTAAATTTAAACCGATCCATTTTACAAAATGAAGATTTAATACAATGGGATAACTAACTATAAAATAAACCAACCGTTCACGTCCAACTGTAGCGTGGAGGAAGGAGAGAAAAATTCCAGTCGCACTTGAAATCATGGAGCCGGCGCAGAAGCCAGAAAAGCCAGTGGAAGGAAAACCACACAGTCGCAACACTGTGAAAGCCAATTCGTTCCGGGCTGGACAGATTTTTTTTGTCTGGTTCCCTTCAAAGAAAGCCGTTTTCGATTATTCGGGATAAGTATTCAAGCCGGCAAACGAAGCTCTAGATCCATTACTAAAAGATCTTGCGTGGCAGAGATTGATTTATTTCACAAAGCACAGGCGTCCAATTTCTACCGAAGACCTTCAAGTACTCTATGCAGCAGATCAGCTGGGTCTGAATGCTCCAGAACGTTTTTCAAATTTGGCATGTTTTGACACCATTCTCTACTTCGGAAAGAGATCGGAGGCCGTAAAAACCAACGCGAGATGAAACCCGGTGACCTTTAGCTCAAAACAACAACAAGATGGCTGAAGTAGTTCATCTCTCTCAAGCGAGAGAGCAACGAAAAATCAGTCCACCTTCAAGTGCTACAGATTTTACACATACTGTGTTTCGCAGATGAATTGAATTCTGAGACTGAAACACATTTCTTTCTAGTCAAGTTACTCAACAGTTCGTCATGAACCAAACGCGCCAGGTTTTCGAGTTTTTGATCTAAGGGGCGTTACGAGAATTAATTTCACATGACAGCTCGTCAAATTTGGTCCAATCACAGTGGAAATAAAGTTAGTTAAACCAATCAAATTTACTTTGCCCCCTCACGTCAATCACGCCATCAGATCACAACTGGCTTTTTTACCATGTTTACGAGCGGTTTATTGCGAAATGAAAATTAATGGGAGGGTTATAAAATAAATAAGCCCCCTTTCTGGCTTGCTGGTATGTCGGCTGATAATGTCCTTGGCTGAGAGATTGTCCTCAAAATTTCACAGTTGCCCTCGAAGCTTCGCTTCTCGGTCAAATGTTCATTTTTCGGACAATCTCTCAGCCGCGGACATTATCAGCGGACATACCAGCCGCCTGAAGGGGTCTATTTACTAATTACTGCATGATAAACAGAAAAAAAGCAGATTTCGTTGATACTTCTTAAAGGATATGAATTATCAATCTGACAATGGAGACATTTATTTAAGATCGCACGAGATAGATCCACAGAAATGTCAAAAGTATTCAGGACAAGTTTAGGCCGGGGTTTGATTTCTGTTGTCCAAGGCTTTCATCAGAAACTCAGGACCTCGAGAAAATAGGTACTCAAACAAGACACACTGGTCAATGTATTTGTTCATTGAAATGGAATTTCAATTTTGGCAATTAATCACATTTCAGGCGACCGGAATCAACCTGTATAAATTGCAAGACTTTCAAGTACTGAAGCTTCGTCATAAGCAGCAGCTGTGAAGAGTTCATCCAAGTCGAGAAGACTTATTTGCAGTGCTAAAAGCGGCCTCCAGAAGCTTAAGATCATATAACCCTATCTAATTCGATCTCCTAGGTATGTAACTGAAAAAAAAAAAACATTTATAGCAGTAGATATATCTAGCAACCTTTGTGGCATTTCAGGTGTAAAAGTATGGGATCCCTAATAAAAGGGTTCTCCAAATCTCCACTGAAACAGTGGGTAATACATCAGGGGGTGGATGTATTCACGGGAATTGTTGTAAGCAGAAAATCGAAAAGAATAAAAATAAAATTTAGTCAAAATTTGTTAGGTGTTAAAGAATACACTAACGTTGAGGGACCAACAAACTGCAAAGCAGCCACGTCAACCACAAGGCAGTTCAACATTAATGATAACAATAATATTATAAAGGAGAGATTAGCATGGAGTGGTTAGAAGAGAAAAGGGGAGGTTAGAATTAGTGATTAAAGTTAGGAAGAGGCCAAAGAATTGACCAAATTGACTTAAAAAATTTAGTGTATATGATTCAAAGCCAGAATTTTATTTTAAGGGCATCCATTTAAACCAAAAAATTATGATAAAAATAAAGAGGTTCAAAAATGTAAGTTAAATGTGGTTTAATGTAATGAAAACAAAGCATGGAAATTACATATAGTATTTGAAAAAATTGAATACCCTCTTGTTATTGCACCGAAATGAAAAGAAAAATTATATAACATTCTTCGTTCTGTAAATGATATGATAGATATATGAATCAGAATTTACAGATTATTGGTATTACTGCTCTCAGAAAGATAGGATCTATATGATTCAAAATTTGTGGATTATTGGTATTTCTGAATTCTCCATTGAGAAATAGCCAAGTGACATGAGGGACAAAAAATGGAACCAAATATTAGCTTTAGAGTCTAAATAATTTTATTGTTACTAATAGAGTTTATTTGTCTTGCTTTCTTGATTCCTTTTTGTAGTGTGGTCCAGTGTTGAGATGTAAGAATCCATTCTGTTATCAGGTGCTTTGAACAGCCATTACCAAGGAAAAACAGCATCAGCTTAAATGTGGCAGTATCTCTGGAGGTTTCTTCCAAAATAATTGCTGGATGTCTTGTGGCCAGATGGATAGTGGGTAAAAAGCATCTCCATTTCATAGAGTAGGGCATAGAAATCAAGAATCAAGACAAGAAATAAGAACAAGATGTAACATCACCCGGGTGGAAAAAGAGAGAAACATCGACACCAAGGCTCACATGGTTGAGAATCTTCAGGGGCAAAGCCCAACCGAGCAGGGGTGTTTCTAGTCTGGTACCAGACCTTTGCCCGACACCCCCGTGTCGAGTCCGGTGGAAAAGAAAAGGAAAAGATACTGAAGAAGGACTTGCAACTCTCCGTAAAAACGAATTTTGTAGACGAAAAAAGTTTTTTTCGTAATGAAAGCTCTAAGGAGGCGAAAGGCTTGCTCCTTGATTACCACATGCCAGGCCGATTGTCTGCCAACACCTCTTGGCACTCTATTACAACTTCGCCTTGCGGCATTGGGCCTTTGAAACACTTACGGGGTTGTTTTGGTTTATTTTCTACATAGTGGTGGTCTTGTTTACCCCCTAGATTGATTTTTGTCAAATTTAACCTTCGTTTCTTAGCACTATAATACTGCAAAACTTGTAAAAACAAAACCAACTTTTTCACTTACTGCTAGAGCATGCAAGCAGATTCCGGGTGATTTCATCCTTGTACATGAACATTTTACGACTGCTGCGAGTGTGCCACTGCACTCTACCGAATGAAATTGGCAAGAGTTACTACCACTCAAAAATAAACAGACTGGCGTTGCAGGAGTGTTTTCTTCACAATAGCTATAGGGTGCACACTGAATCGCACCAGGAGAAGTACAATGCTTGGCAGCCTTTGCCCACATGCTGTCAAGCCCTACCTCGTCAAGTGGCTTTGTACCTCTTTCCAAGAGAATCTGAAGAGGGCTGTCGTCCCCTTGCAACACCTCAAGCATTGTCAGGCCTCGAAGTTTTCCACCATTCTCTCTGCTTAAGAGTCATGCTAAACCACTGATCAGTGCTAATCTCAAGATGCGAGTACTTCATACTGTACTCACCACGTCCAGTGATAGTTTTCACGAAATCATCGTCATAATCTTTCCTAAGTTCTTTCATGTCCTGGACAAACTGAGGCGGGGAAACTTCCCGATAACGTTCTTTGTGCTTAATAACATGATTGTTTCTCTCAGAGCTATGGGTGTAAAATTTTGCTCGTGGGGAACCCAAGCCTGCCGCCTTTCTGACATTTGCAAGCATCAAATCTTTGATAGTGGGGATTTTACTATCAAACCAAGACACAAACGAATGAGATATTTCCCTCCAACCGCCCCCAACTGACTCATAAAGGCTGCCGAGTCAGCATCAAAGAGCCCCTCCACCATCGTTTTGTCCGAACGCCTGGTTAATAATTTTAGTTTTCCTTTCTGCGCCAAAATCCTTCAGGTGTTCCTTTACGTTGTTTCTAAAATCGCTCATACACCTAAGCTTGACACTGTCGGGAAACCCTTCAGCTAGCCCTTTTTCTAATGCCTTTTTTCCGTCTGTACTAAAAGATCGCAAGCCTTATTTCAGAGATGCGCAATTCTTTTGCATACAATAGATAAAGTCACTAAAACATATGTCAAGTTTTGGCTAATGAGCAGTGGCCCAATGCAATAGGGTGCTCCCCTGTTCTTTTTGAAATCACAAGCAGATTCTGGTAAGTCACAGGGGTAACACTAAACTTAACAATGTTAAATGTTGGATCTATTGTCATGACACTAGATATATATTGAAAGGTGCAATACGTCTCCAGGTTTTGGGACTGGGTTGCTGTCGCCAGCACCAAGAAGAGGAAGTTGGGGTGGGTTTGGATGCTTCTAATGTACACATTATTTGGATACCCATTGCGTCTCATCATTTGCCATTGATACTAGACTACCTAAAACGTCCGATGACTGCTCTCCTAGCGACGTAGAACCAGCATTTTTGTGTTGTTTCATGTTATACGCTTGCTTTCGGTTTCTTGGAGTTTGGCCCGCACTTGCTGCGATCATTGCCCCTCCTAGCTCTCTGTTGGTCTTTTGGAAAGCTTCTTTTGGGGTGTTATATTTAAGGTTTAACTTTAGATGTGCCTTTGTTGATTCCTTTGCTCTTTGATAGGGGGCAACGTGCTTAGATTTTGCATTGCCATGCCCCAAAAGCTTAAATTTGTGTTTTTCTCCTTTAAAATTATGCTGCACAAAAGCAACCTGATTTAGTATCTCCCCCGAAGGGGTTAACTGGAGTTTTACGGCCGTGACAACATCTATAGTATGCCTTCAATTTAAGCCAAACAACACAATTAAATGAAACCAACAAATAATTAAATAAAATCAATGAAATAAGAAAGAAAATGCTCCTACTCAGGAGGTGGGTCACTCTCTTCTTCAGAGTCCTCATACAAAAAACTTCTTTACATGCCTTGCTTTAGACCTAAAAGTCATAAATCAAAATTAAAGCATTGGCCGTTTTTACTTCTATAGTTGAAAAATGTG
>JAEMPF020030577.1:4275-16775 GCA_022496165.2 Catalaphyllia jardinei
GATGTAACAGAGAATTAACTCTGAAGTGTAAATTTTAGTGCTAATTTAACCCATGAATAACCCACTGGGCGTTAGCCCTAGTAAAGGGAATCAGGAAACCACACGAGGTGTGTTCATAGTGCTACGCGGCACAACATTCATATGTACCCTTACTTTCTCTTCGCCGCGATTCACCATCTAAATCGACCCCGACTTCCTCTGTCCGACCTCGTAGCTCAGTCGGCAGAGTAAGGGTAGATCTGTTCCGGAGGTCGTGGGTTCGATTCCCACCGAGGTCAAAAGATTTTTTCTTTACCTCGTGTGGTTTCCTGATTCCCTTTACTACAATTTACATAACGGCCGAGAGAGCTGTCATGTTGGTTAAAAAAAAGGAAGTCACTTATTACGGGAAATTTGGCTATCTGAACAGTTCATGTATTAGAGAAATTATTATTTAAACGGTTTTTAGTTCCTCGAAAGATAAATTCACGCTTTTGTAGCAAAACTCAGTGACAAGATATCTTGGTTTCCGGCCGCCATGTTGGAGCAGCATAAATTTGGGGAAAACGTTTCTCCGCATACCTTGCACAAGAAAAATTGCTGTGACCTGAATCTTGGCGAGAGTCTTAATTTGAATATTTACCTTCTTCCTTTTCCTAGATTTTGGACTTAATCTATTGAACAGTTTTGATTTTTTGATTTTGATCTATTTTGAATGGCTTGACACGGAAAACCAGCAATAAGCCTATAACTTTCGATTAAAGTAATTTGTCCCATAGTAGCAATTGACTGATAACGGTCATTAATGCAAGTGCGACCGTTAACACTACTTGAACAGAGACCTGAGCGAATCCCGCTCAGAGCCTGAAATTGTTTTCAGGTCTCTGTTGAAGTAGTGTTACAGCCGCACTTGCATTAATGACCGTTAACTTTCGATTAATTTAAAACTATGTTTGTAAAGCAACGCAAAAGGAACGCATGCACACTTATACATCACATGGGCTTATATCCGGGGTGGGGGCTTATATCAAGAATAATATCTTTGTTAGCAAATAGAATGGCTTATATCCGGGGGACTTATAACCGGGGGGGCTTTGACGTGGGATTGTGTGGTATTTTATTATGACCTTTTCAAGCGACTTTCAACTATGTTTTTGTTCGTTTGTTTGTTTTGCAATAGAGTCCAAGGATTAAAACATTATCCCCCAAATATCGGCCTTATTCCTCAGGTAATGTCTCTCGAGCTATATTTTGAGATGGTACCCAGTCATTTGGCTGATGGAGTCATCACGTGCGTTGTATGGATGTTTTCGTAGAGGATATATGAAAATGTGGGTGGAGCCACTGGGGCTATTCATGAGAATAAAATCCGCGTCATACACCGAATGCGAATATGGCGGACCGCTCGGCCGTCGCCCGGGACGAGTCGCATAAAAGCGAGGCTAGTTGGACTTTTAATGCTTTGTTTTGACAGTACTTCCCCAGGAAAGTCTTCCTTCGTTGTCGGTCTGGTGTACTTTGTTTCGTCCTCTCTATACATTTTTGTGTTCGTAATCGTATATGCTACCAGAACGGAGCGAAATCTTCCACAGTAGAGAAAATTGCCTTTTTCGTTTCCCAGTTCGCCTCTGAGGGAAAAACAGACGAAGGAAAGGAGTTCATGATCGCCGAAGGAACTGTTAAAGTTTGTTCATTACGTTTCAGGCTGAAATATCTTTGAAAATGTATAGGCGACCGCATTTAGCTCCAAGTCGTTGTCATTTGGCTCAACGCTTTGGCTGGTTACAATGGCGGGGGCAATTGAAGTTCATTTGCTTGGTTATTACACCGTAGTATTTGTTTCGTGCGATTCCGTGCGAGTGGACGCGGACGTAAACAACTTCCCCCTTTGAGAAAGAGGGTCTTTCAAAAGGAGCTTTTCTTTACCTTGGGGAAGGCACTGGCCATGTAAATCGTATTGGAACACCACCAGACACCACATAAGCTCGTCATTTAAACGATTTTCTCTAAGATCTTCTAACCTGAAAAGTAGCGAACAAACTGTTAAAGAATAAAAATGCAAGCTAGAGTGCAATTTGTTTAGTTGTTCATTCGTTATTGCATTGTTAGGACATTGTTAGGAAAAAACTTGTTTTTGGTGTTGGGTAGTATAATCGTGTGATATTTTTAGCGCATTTGAAAAGTGTTACTTGATCCGCTATTTCATTACTGCTAAAATTATACTCTTTCATAATGCTATATTATTAAACTTGAGCTTATTCATATTCATCAAACACCAACACTACCGGCTGTGTATAGTCTGTTGCTATGGTTAGTTTCTCTTGGTGTTAGTCGAGATAATGAAATAGATCCGATGACCAGTTTTTGGAAGCGCTCTTTGTGGAAATAATCATTTGTGAATCTAGACGCCTATAACAATTTCCTGTGTAATGTCTCAGCCAACTTTCTTCGTTTAGTAGTCTTTTTTTGGACATTGAAATATGGTTGTCTAATTAAAATTCGTTCTCGTCTAGTGTATTCATCTTAATCAGTACTAAGGTGTTTGTCTGAATATGATTAAACCTCGAGCGCACGCAAATGAGATAATGATATGGAATAGGCGGGCTTAAATTTTAAGGAAGCCCAACCCACGAAGCTGGGATTGCACTTGTGACACGTATGTTGTAAGAAATACTAAACAACAACTTTTATCCTTAAATTTAGTGTGATTTTTGGGTGTGACTCAATGGAAACAAAGATTGTAATTTTTATATTTCGCACGTTGTTTTATCTTGGTCAACCACCTGAAAATTGATAGTTAAAATCCAGGATGAAAATATTTTAGTCACTGCGAGTAGCCTCGAAGGAAAATATGCTAAACAGTTTGCGCGCAATCGCGCAAGTATCTTATGCGAATTGCGCAAGCCCTGACGTTAGCAAAAAAATAAGGAATTGACAGTTTGACAGCGATCTGACCGATCATGTGGTTGACCCCATAAAAGAAACGTGAGAAGTAGCTCAGTGGTAGTTGCAGTCCAATGTAGTCGAAGTAGTTGCTGTGATAGTTAAGATCAGTGAAGAGTGAAATCAGGACAACCTTGTAACAGCGATCTTTGGAAATAAAAGAGAGAAGTAACCAACCAACAGAGTGTTGAAGTGGCTGGCTAATTCCCCAAAAGTCGCTTTAACAAAACTTTAGTTTCGCGGCGAACGTGAACTCCTTTCCTTTGTCTCCACCATTTTCCCTGAGCTTACGAGGCGAACGTGGCATTCAGAGACACAGCAACTCGTAGGCACAGCAAAATGAAGCACAGAAGATCGACGACGAAACAAGACTTCTCTGGGGAAGCATTGTAAAAACAAAACATCAAAGCCTCACTAGCCTCGCTTTTATGCGACTCGTCCCGGGCGACGGCCGAGCAGTCCGCCATATTTGCATTCAGTGTATGGATTGGTTGTTTTTGAAAATTTCTGGTATTTCCGAAACAAGGAGTGACGTAGAAGTAGCTCGAGAGGGATTACCTTGAGAACACAGCTTATATGAGAGATTAACTCTCTTACCCATCATCCTCTGTTGGTTTACCACAATAGTTTTATGATTTTCCTTCCTAAGAGCTTTCATGATGTAGTTTTACTACTTCTGTTTTATTTTGTTTACTTAGCAAGTTCTTTCAAAGATATATTTGACAGCCAATCCTTCCTGTTCACACTGGTTAATCCTTCTGGAAGTGAACCAATCAAGATAACTCCAAAACCAAGTGCAGCTATAAAGTGCAAGAGTAACGTGGGACCAACCTTTGGCAACTCAATTTGTTTCGACCTTACAGTGTGGTATCCGGATTACAGTTCGTGTATTTTCCTAGGTCATGGTTTTAAATGTCCTGAAAACGTTAACAGGGAAACTTACGTAACGGGTGCAAGCTCATTTCAAGTTAGTGAACTAGAAGTGTTTAAAGTTAACCTGTAGAACTACTTCTAATTCGCTTTGTTAAAAAAACACGTGTTACTTAATTAGGCGTTTTTAAATAAGTGTACAATGTACAATGTTTTAATAACAATAGACAGTGATAAGACTATTTAACAATTATATCATGAGCGCCCGCGTTGGATATGAGATGGTGAGTAACCAATCTCATATACAACAACCATGGTACCCTTGTATAACGGCCGGAAGTTGATGTGAAATCACATGACAGGCACACCGTTCGTAAAGTTAGTTGAATGAATTTGAAAGCGAAGCAAGTGTTTCGTTGATCAAATAGGCGTTGCCTCTTACTGAGAGATTTATTTGATGGCAAGAATCATGATTGACATAAATTATACATTGATTTAAAGCGGTCATTGTGTTTCAAACCAGTTCTTCAGTACAATCGAAGTGACAAGAAAATTATTTTAGTCTGTCCGTTAAACCCGCTTACCTAGAATCTGTCAGATGTTAAACCAGCTCACCTGGAGAATCTGTTTAAAGACTCTGTTAACCCGTAAAGTGAGACTGTTTTAACTACCCGCCACAGAAGCAAGTTGAAATTGAAGGTTTCTGAATTTAGCTACAAGATGAAGATTTTACTTGCGTTTGTTCTGATTGTGAATTATAAATGATTTTCTTTGAGATCAAATAATTGTTAAACCTTGGCTTGATATTATGCCGTTTGTGGTGGTCTTTTGAGCTAACCAATTCCGATCCATGTGCAACAGCAAGCGAGTCTTTGCCTTTGGTAATGATCAGAAGAACACAAGCTCAGGAGACAAAGAGTGCATAGGTCACTTGCAGTATGGAAAGCATCGATACTTCTCGCTGGTATCGATATACGGCCGTATTGTTTTCGATCCAGTGCTGTCGATCCGGGTTTGGTATCGCCGATATCTAACATTTGGTATCGGTATGGGCATATCCTATCGGAACGAAATTTACAATCTTGTATAATTAAAGAACGTCTACCAAATGAATGATATACAACCTTGGTCAGAAAGTTTGAAAAGCGTTCAAGATTGAATCAGTTTAAAGATCTTTGAAGCTCAAATAAACACACAAAACAGCTTGTGAAGGCTCTGTAATTCTCGAGCTTTTAGAAGTCAAACTACAACTCGTGGTGCTGACGCGAGCGCTGGGTGACCAGGCCGCTATTGCACAATATCGTTACATCCTCCTCTTTCTTAAATACAATATGAAACAAACTGCAAGTGACAGTAAATAAAAATAAAATAAAATAACAACTAAGTCTGTGAGATAAAGAGTCAAAGATGTCCACAAAGTTCAACTGCACTGCGCAAAGTCTATCCTAACGGTACAAGAAACGAACTAAAGATGTTCACAGAGGGCAAATTTAACTGCCCTGTGCATCCTAACATAAAATGAAAATATAACAAGTGACATTTCTGCTTGACTGCACCCCTCAGGGCTGGCAGTAGTCCTTGAAACGGACCGGGGTCCTGATTAAACGCCCTCTGGTGGATCTTCTCTCAGTTGGCTGAGGGGTCTCTGGAGCTCTTTGAGAGGCCTCTGGTCCTTCTGGAGCTGTGTCCTCAGGTAGAGGTGTGTCAGGCTGAACTGGGTCGAGGACTCTTTGAGACTGGTCATCCGCCAGAGGTGGCTCATCTGGTTCCCCTGCACGGCTATCAATTGCAGGACTCTCTCGTGTCGCTATCAGATCCTTCCTGTTTCTCCTGAATCTCGTCCCTTCGATATCAACTTCATAGGACCTTGGCGCAACTTTCTGGAGACATGTTGCTTTCTTCCACAGCTTTTTTTGATCTTTTGGATCTTCATTCTTACGATATCTCCAGGTTTGAGCTCTTTTAGTCGTTTGGCCCCTTTGTTGTAGTAGTGTGCTTGCTTTTCTCTTTTCTTTGTTACAAGATCCTTAGCAGGCTTTGGAAGCTTGGGTTTCAGTAATCTTGCTGAAGTTGGGAGGAGAGTCCTGGTTCTCCTTCCCATCAGCCTCTGTACTGGCGATGAATCAAGTCCTTCAGTCGGAGTGTTCCTCCAGTCGAGTAGAGTGAGGTAAGGATCCTTGTGGTCGAGCACTGCTTTCTTGAGAATTCGTTTGGCCGTGGTAACTGCTTTCTCGACTTTTCCGTTTGATCGAGCATGGTATGGAGAGGACGTGATATGTTCAAAGTCCCATTCTCGAGCGAATGTTTTGAAATCTGATGAGGAGAACTGGGAACCATTATCACTTCTGACAATGTTGGGGATTCCATGCCTGGCAAACTGCGATTTAAGACTTGTAATTATCGATGAAGCTCTTGTATCAGACAGGGCTCGTAACTCAAAGAAATTGGAGTAATCATCTACAACAATGATGTACTCTGTCTTATGCAGTGTAAATAGATCCACAGCAACCTTTGACCAGGGTCTGTCGGGTACTTTCTGGGGCACGAGGGGCTCTTTGGGCTGTTCCATGCGAAATGAATTGCATGTTCCACAAGCAGAGACATGGTCCCTGATAGCCGAGGTCATTCCGGGCCAGTACAGGATTTCCCTTGCGCGCCGAAGGCAGCCCTCAATGCCAATGCTTGCATGGATTTTTTTAGCATCTCAGACCTCATAGACGCTGGTACTATGACTCTGTTCCCTCTGAAGAGTGTTTCATATTGCACTGTCAGCTCATCTCGGTAAGAATAAAATGCGCGGATTTCTGATGGGACCGCTTCTCTTCTCTCCGGCCACCCAAGCTCAATAGTCCTCTTCAGCAGCTGCAGGACTGGATCATCCTTAGTGTTCTGTTGAAAATCTGCAAGGCGCTCTCTGGTGACGGCAAGATGTTTAGTCACATCGACGTCTTCTACTGATCGGATGAATTCTATTTCACTCTGTGAGATATGGTCTGGTACGGGTAGGTACGCCCTGCTCAGGGTGTCGGCTATGTACGTCTCTTGGCCTCTCTTGTAGACAACTTTAAGCTGGTAGTTCTGCAAGCGCATCATCATTCGCTGGAGTCTCTTCGGGGCTGTAAGTAGAGGTTTCTTTAGGATAGCCTCCAGGGGCTTGTGGTCAGTCTCTACTGTGACCTCTCGGCCAAAGAAGTACTGGTCGAACCGTTCCCATGCATGTACAATCGCCAGCAGTTCTTTCTCGATCTGGGCGTAGTTCTTTTCTGTGGTTGTAAGTGACCTTGATGCGAATGCGACTGGCTGGCCCTCTTGCAACAAAGCAGCTCCAAGGCCTGATTGCGATGCGTCACATTGTAGGGTGACCTCTTTTGACACATCATAGTAGCGAAGCACGGGCTGACCAGTGATGAGTCGCTTTACGTCTGTAAAGGCTCTTTCATGAACTTCATCCCAGTGCCATTCAACATCCTTGTCTTCTAGTCGCCTCAGTGGTTCCGTGACTGTGGACAAATGTGGCAAGAACTTTGAGAGGTAATTTGCCATTCCCAGAAACCTCTTTACTGCCTGTACATCAGTGGGCTGTGGCGTCATCACGATTGCCTCTACTTTCTTTGGGTCTGGTTTCAGTCCATCGGCTGTAAGCAAATGGCCGATGTAAGGTACTTCAGTAAGTCTCAGGCGGACCTTGTCTTTGTTAAGAGTGAGATTTGTCTCTCTGGCTCTTTCAAGGACGATTCTCAGGTTCTTGTCATGATCTGAGGTGGCGGTCTCCATGTCGTCTCCTTCTCCGTACACCAAAAGGTCATCGGCAATCACTGCAGTGCCTTTGATATCTCCAAAGGTATCATTCATTCTCTTCTGGAATTCCTCAGGCGCTGAGGAGATGCCAAAGGGCATACGTAGCCAACGGAAACGACCGAAGGGCGTGTTAAAGGTAGTGAGTTTGCTGGAGGCTTCATCTAGAGGGACCTGCCAGAACCCACTTTTAGCATCTAGTACAGAGAACACCTTTGCTTTGCTAAGTTTGGTGGCAACTTCTTCAATGGTAGGGAGAGGATAGTGAGGCCGCTTTATGGCTCTGTTTAGATCTTTTGGATCGATGCATATTCTGAGCTTGTTGGGCTTGACCACTGTTACCATACTTGACACCCAATCTGTCGCTTCACTCACTGGGGCGAGAATGTCGTTCTCCTCCATTCTTTTCAATTCCTGTCTAAGTGGCTCTCTGAGGGTAACAGGTACCTTGCGAGGTGGGTGTATCACTGGTTGTGCTGTTGGGTCAATCTCTATATGGTAAGGGTCCGCGAGGCATCCGAGGCCTTCAAAAACATCTGCATACTCTGTTAAGATGTCGTCATCAATGACTGTTTTCGACGTTGATGGCGTATACTGGCTGTCTCGCGTTACTGTATCCACATGATGGAGGGGGTCTTTCACCAGAACTTTCAAGAAATTCAACCTTTGGCACGACTCTGCACTCAGAAGTGGTCTCACGTCTCCATCAACAACTTGGAACTCGAGGACATTGGACGATCCATCTCTCGTGCACTTGAGTTTGCACTTCCCCACTGGGTACATAACTGCTCCATTGTACATGGTTAGCTTAGCCTTGCTTTTCTCAATATAGAGGTCATCAGGGTCTCCCATAACTCTTGCATAGTCCTTCAGTGGTAGAAGGTTACAGGTCGCTCCACAGTCGAGCTGGAACTTAATATTAGCGTTGTCGTTTACCATCATTGTCACAAACAATTGAGTGGCAACGTCATCATTACTCTTGGTGTTCAGTGATCCAATTTTGTGAGTGACCATGTCGATAGCAAATTCGTCTTCAGTATCATCTTCTATTTCTACCAGATGGAGTCGTTTCCCTGTTCTTGGCTGTTTTGTTTCTTTTGTTCGGCACTTTTTTGGAAAATGATTTGCAAGACCAGACTTCTAGCACTTTGAACCATAGGCGGGGCAGAGGTTTTTATTCCTTGGGTGTCTTCTGCCACAGAATTTGCAATCTATCATAGGGAATTTACTGGGCAGTTTTTCAGGAGGCTTCTCGGTGGTGATGGCGCTGATTGATTCATCGGTAGTCTTGTCCGCTTTTATTTGCTTCAGTTGGATTTGGGTGAGTTCGGATGACCGGACTTTCTCGATTGCAGTTTCCAAGGTTAGCTTTGCATCTCTCAGGAGTCGTTCTCTTACTGAGGAGTCTAGTATACCAAAAACGATCCGATCGCGGATAAGCGACTCTTTGAGTGCCCCAAATTCACAAGTGTTCGCTAAGTTTTTCAATACTGTCACGTAGTGGTCGATGGACTCGCCACTGTCTTGATTTCTCGAGAAAAAAAACATAGCGTTCATATATAGTGTTCTTCCTGGGGTTGCAAAAGGTCTCGAACTTCTCCAAGACTTTTTCGATTTTGAGATCGTCGCCTTCTTCATTCCACGTGAACGTGTTGTAAACATCGACAGCCTCTTCGCCGATTACGGTAAGTAGAGTCGCGACACGTGTGGGCTCGTCTTTCTTTGCTACGCCTGTTGCTATTTCATAATTGCTCCATGACTGTTTGAATTTCTTCCACTTCTGGGCTGTGTTCCCTTGCTGGAGTTGTAGAGGCTCCGGCGGAGGCAGGCCAAATGAAGCGACGGCCATGATGGATTTCTAAAGCGTATTCAGACTTCAGTTCGTGGCGTTCACGAGTTCACGCGAATCGTTGTAAGTAAATCCAAGATGACCACTTCTGACACCATGTAAAGATCTTTGAAGCTCAAAATAAACACACAAAACAGCTTGTGAAGGCTCTGTAATTCTCGAGCTTTTAGAAGTCAAACTACAACTCGTGGTGCTGACGCGAGCGCTGGGTGACCAGGCCGCTATTGCACAATATCGTTACAATCAGTTGAATCAATCAATCATGAGTTGTAAATATCCCCTCATATAAATATACTACGAAAAACTTTGATCGCCCTGTGGCACAGACGTTATGCCAAAATCATTCTCGACAAGAACTCTTTCAGCGTTCCATTGCTGTGACTGCAAAGAACCTGGCCGTTTGTTCAGCTTAAAATACTCAACTCCTTCAGGGTTTTTTCGCAAGGACAGAATTGGTGGCGTTAGCTGACATTAATTTTTTCGTTCTCGTCGAGACCGAGGTAAAACTTGGTCGTCCTTTGTAGCTGTGCGGGATTTTTACTCTGTGCCGGTACGACAGCTGGTCCGAGCACACCGCTGTCGAACAGTTTCTTCATTTACTCATTGGAAATTGGTTTTATATGGGCGGTAATGTTGCCTGTTTTTCTGGGGTCTTTTACAAATGCTCTAATTGGTGGTTTTCACGTCACGCAAGTAAGCTTAATTTTCACGCAAGTGAAAAATAAAATCGCTTACCATTCGATAAATTGAGTCAAGAAATTGAAATATCGTAGAAGAGTAATAAATAAACAACGTGCTAAAGTTTCGGGGATGTGCGATATTCTGAACTCGAGTTATTCGGCAAAAGGTATCACTGAAAATTATAATGTTTAGTATGGAGACGCCATGTTGGAGCCCATCAGAGGGGCTCCAATATGGCGGCCGGAAACCAGTGGAAACATCTGGAGTTTACTTTGGCTCTCTCAAAACGTTTATTCTCTCTGTTAAACTTGAAAACATTCGCACAGGCACTTCTCTTAACAAAAAAAAAAACAAAAAAAACATATTGGTTACTCAGAACTCGAAAACATAAGGCGAATCGATAGCTTCGCTCACCTGATATGATACCCAGAAACAATGCCGATGTCACGCATAAAAAAAGAATTAAAATCTTATCTTATCTTATCTTATTGTGAAAATATCGTGTTCTATTTTCAAAACAAAGCGGTCTACCGAGCTGAAGACAGACCAGCAGATATATGTTTAAAGATGACTTTTACCTGATAAAGGTAAATATTTTAAATTTTAAATACTTTATTTGCCTCAGTAACAGCGGGGTCAGAGATAATGAAAAAAAGTTTGTTGAGCGGCGTCGAACGAAGGAAACTATCAATAGCGACTCTCAGATGGACGGTTACTAAAACCCACAGAAGTTCACTGAATAGTTGCATCATGCACTCGCAACTGATTTATGCAAACTATCACCTGAAACCCGTCAAACAGGCTCTTTGCGGGATCCGGTCACATGGTACGGAATAACTAAATTACGCTGGGAGGCAAATAGCGCAGTGGGACTTTCAAAACAAAGGAAAGTCAGGCAGGACTGGTAAGAGCTCCTTTGTTTTGCAAGTCCCACTGCGTTATTTGTGTCCCAGCATAATTTATTCCAAACCATGTGACCGGATCCTGCAAAGGGCCTATTCATTATCGCACGTCTGTTGGTTGTGAAAGTAATATATATTTTGTAAATGAATTTTTACTTTCGCTGCAGCCACTAGTTTGCATGGTAAGTGAGGCTAGTAAATTGTCTGAAAAACGTTTCTCTACAAACCAAAACTTTACCATTTTCGAAAAGTAAAATGACAGTTGTTCCAAACTGGGTAACCAGCTGTGAGCTTGTTTGTCGCTAGAAGTTGAGCATTTATTAGGATTCGGAAAAGTTCCGGCACTTGGAGATACGACGTCTCTGAAACTCCCATTCTATTAACGTACAAGTGTATATGAAATAGCTTTTGAATTCAAAATGTTTAGATTTTTGAGGTACCACTAGTTGACGATAGGAATAAAATTTGGTTTACAGGGCTCTTTTTGCGTTATGTATCAAACCTCACTTACTATTTTTAACTCAACTACACCACTATCTATATCTGTTCCTCTAAGCATCTTTAGACATGTTAGAAAGAACTGTCTTTGTATGAACTTGCAAACAAACTAACTACTCAGTGGAAATTAGAAAAATGTACTTAGATGTAATATTACTTATTTTTAAAAACAGTAATTCTATTGGCATATTACTTAAAAAAAATTAAGAAAAAAGTTAAAAAATATCAATCAATAGCATAATTACAATACCAGGTCAATCTAGTGCATGACGTATTTTTCATATCTTTCATAGATAAGCTAACGCATAGGATCAATCCTGTTAGCTTTTTGTTTAATCTCTTTTGACATCTTAACTTTTGTTATTGTCCTGGTTTATATCAGTGTAGGCAACCCTAGCGTATTTGTGTGCGTAAATAAAGTGTGTGGGGAAAAATCAATTGATTGAGTGATTAGTCTCGCTAACTGCAGTCTTCAGCTCGAGCACTTTGCCTTTTGTTGTTGTTTCGAACAACGTTTTCCCATTAAAGAGTATACAAGAAGTTCGGTCGAAATGTCGTGCGCTTTTACCGTTAGATTTTACTTCAAGCTGAGATTTGCCAGTTTTTTTTGTCTACAGTAAATTTAACTGCACTACAGAATATTTAACCAAGTTTACGGTTTATAGTTTGGCCAGATAAGGTAAAACAAATGAAATAAGCGCCCCTTCATATGAATCGGACGTCTAGTGTCCAACATATAAGCAGTCTCCCTTTAAACAGCGGCCCGTTTAGTATCGTAGATCGAATTTTTGAGTTATCTGTATGGAGTATCATGTTTCCTGGAATTGTTAAAGAAAGGAGAAACAGTTTTAGAGTCTCTTGTGGACTCGGTTATTTTTTCTTGTATTCACTGTATTTATAGAAAAATAGTTTAATCCGAAAATTCATCAGTTTTACAAATATGAGCCCCTTGAATTTAAGGGGAGGTTATGTTGTTGTTTTTT
>JAEMPF020030577.1:19275-21612 GCA_022496165.2 Catalaphyllia jardinei
GTTGCGTTGTCTAATTTGGATTCTAACAAGAGCACTGGTCATGACCTCATACCTCCAAAGATCTTAAAGTTAGCGAGTAGGGAACTTTCTCACCCCCTGGCTGACTTATACAACCGCTGCATTAAATCATGTGATTGGCCTCTGCACTGGAAGAAAGGTGACTGGGTCCCAGTGTTTAAGAAAGACAGTAAACAGGACATTAAGAACTATAGACCTGTTACAGTACTAACAGTGATAGGAAAGGTCTTCGAACAGCTATTAAGTAAACAATTGACATCATTTATTGACCCAAAGTTAAGCCACAACTTGACTGCATATCGAAAGGGCCAGAGCTGCGAAACTTCCCTTATTGGACTGGTAGAAAGATGGAAACGGGCTGTTGACAACAGGAACGTTGTGGGAGTATTGTCCACCGACATGTCTAAGGCATTTGATTCGCTGTACTCTCCCTTACTGATCAACAAACTGAAGGCGTACGGTTTTTCTAATAACTCCTTAGCCCTGATGCGATCATATTTCACAAATAGAAAAAAATCGAGTAAGGATCAATCAAGAAACGACAAGTGACTGGCACGTGACCACAAGAGGCTGTCCCCAGGGATCGGCCTTCGGGCCTCTTCTTTGGAATGTTTTCCAAAACGATTTACATTTTTCCACTGACGAAAACAGGCTATTTATGTATGCCGATGACCACCAACTGTTTTCTGTTGCGAAAACTAGTAACGAGGCGGAAAGAATTTTAACTAGGGAAGGTAACAACATCTCTGAGTGGTATAACAACAATCTCCTACAAGGAAACTTTTCAAAGTATCAGGTGATGAGTCTGGGTCCGAGGAATTGCCAAAAGGATTTACACATCGTGATTGGCGACGCTGAGATTGATCAGAAGTCAGAGATACCTCTCTTAGGAGTTACATTAGACGACAAGCTAACATACTCGAGCCATATAAGCAAGGTTTGCAGAAAAGCCTCATGTCAAACGGGTGTCCTTTTGAGATTACGTAATCTTATCCCGACATCGGCAAAACTACACATGGTCAAATTCGCCATAATACCTCATCTTACATATTGTTAGACTGTCTGGCATTTTTGTCGTGCTTCCGATACCAGAAAACGGGAGCGAATCCAAGAAAGAGCGTTACGCTCTGTCTACTGTGATAATGTATCATCGTATGAAGAACTCTTGCAAAGAGCGAGCCTGCCTACACTATACACGCGAAGACTACAGGACATAGCAATCATGATGTTTAAAGTTAAAAACGGTCTGGCGCCCCCGTATATCACGGACTTATTCGTTGTCTCTAGCACTCATTATAAGTTAAGAAACTCAGACTTCATAATACCAAGATTCAGGACAGTTGCATACGGTAAACACAGCCTGTCGTACCTAGGCCCGCTTCTATGGTCAAAACTTGAAAGATCTATTCGGATGTCTGACTCACTGGAAATTTTTAAAAAACGAATGAAACAAGTTAATTTTAATAGTCTACTGGACATTGAATGTAAAGACTGTTTATTATGCAATGATTAACCAATCATTTTAAACATGTAAATACACATACATACATACATACACATAAATTTCATATCTCGTAGTTTTGAAGTAATTTTAGCTCTAGGTTAGTTAGGTGTCCCCAATTAGCGCACGTTGTACGCTAGAGATTTCCACACGTAAATAAAGTTCTTATCTTATCTTATCTTATCATGAAACACTTTATTCGTTAACTGCTCGCCAACAATGGCCCAAGAATAAAGTGAAGAAAGTTTTCAATTTCGTACCGTCCCATCGTTGATAAACGAATGCTGGCCGACAGAAAACATAGGCATGCACGCAAGGCCTGAAAGAGTTATTTTTTGTGAATAACAAGTCCGAGTAGTAGTGAATAATGCTTGCCAGTCAATGGTGTTACCAATCTGGTCCGTTAATAGTGATTGGTCAGTAAAGCCTTCATGGTAATGACCGCAAGACTCGTGTTAAGTTTGTCACCGGTCATTGGTCGGTTTCGATCCATCGATTGTTAGTTGTTAGAAGTCCGTTTGTCGGTTTTTTTTTTCGTCTTGGATAAGTCATTTGTAAGGCACCTGCACCTGTTGACATCTGTTAAGAGGCTTTTGTTGCAAGTTAGTGTACCAGCTTTTCAGATTCATTCGTTGAATAGTTCGTACAGTAAGTTTTCGCTGTAACTCCTTTCATAATTTGAAGTGGTTTTTGACGCCAAAGGTGGAAACAGAATAACAACGTGCTGTTCCGTGACTCGACCTGTCAGATGTGATAGTCTGATAATTAGATTAGTTTTTGTTTATCCGTGAGTGTAGGTTTTTGTCGAGGGTCGAGGG
>JAEMPF020030578.1:0-15000 GCA_022496165.2 Catalaphyllia jardinei
CTGCCGTTTATTAGATGCTTGTTAACACTGAAAGACAATTATTATGCATATTATTTAACTGGTGTCTGGATCTCAAGTTTTACCCACGGACAAGTCAAGGGCGAATTTTCAGACTGATCTTTAGGTATTGAAAGGCTGATGACTTATACACAGGAAAATACGGTAAGTAGTCAAACTCTATGCTAATAATTAAGACCAGGAATCCAAACCTTTTTTACAGTTGTGATTTTCTTTGTTTGGACTTGATGAATTAATTAGGAGTTTGAGAAGAACAATTCTCAAACTCATTAACCCATTGACGCCTGTGCCGTCCGTAACCGCTCATGCGAAAAACCTCTCCATTTCCCTTTGCCACTCGTAACTGCCCGAAAAAATGCACGAGACAACTGACTTTCCTACCCTCCCTCAAGTAAGTTCTGACGACGAATCACATATTTAAAGCAGCTTTTCGGATTTGAGAAACTAAAATGGTAATGTACATTATTACTTCAAAGTTGAATTCACTTTTAGAATGATTGGTAAAGCCACGGGCATTAAAATGACAGCAAAGCTGTCGGTAAAAACTCAAGCTCGCACTTAAGCGGGAAGAATTTATTTGAACATGTGCTCATGTAGTGAAGGCACGTCTACGAATTTGGAATTTCTTTTTGCTTTAAAATAGGTTTCTTCGCCTCAGCTTGAATGAAAATTTATAATTGTTATTGAACTTCCTTTCGCATTTCTTTGATTTGGTCCCATGTATCTGCGAATTTTAGGTTTTAAATGCGAACAGCAACTTCTATGCTGGATTTCTGCATAAATTATGTAATTTAAGGCGACCACAAGGCGGTTTGTTTATTTACTTTAATTGCTTTGTTCAAATGTGTTTTGAAGTCTTATTCAGCTACTACAAAACAAATGAGGAAAGAATTAAATGGGCACTAATTTAACACAATGAAATACCATTGATCTCTAAATAACTGGCTTGACTTTTTCAAATGTCAGCCCAAATAGTACAAGAAAGCAAATTCTTTTATATTTGGTTTCACTTTGTCATCTAGAGTCAATAATTAAATCATTTTTGCATATTCAATTTTCTCGGCTTCTGCTGGACATTTTGTCGAGCGGTAAAGAAATATTATAATCTCTTGCTTTCTTATTACTTTTACATATCAAGTTGAGGTCTTTTTGTTAATATCTTTGAATATTTTGGCCCTTTGTTCATTCGACTCTAAATAAACGACATCTTGAAACCTGATCTTGTGTCTGTGGTTACTGCACATACGGTTTATTTTTGTGCTTTCACTCGCTCTGAAATATTCTAAAAAATGCCAGGGAATAAGGGGTGGGTCGCGGGCAATTTCATTCAGGCGTCAATGGGTTAATATTTCATCAAGTTAAAACAAAGAAAATCACAACAGTGATGGAGGTTTGGATACCCAGTCTTAATTAGCATAGATTTTGACGATTCTACTTCTCCGTTTGCTCCTTAGTTTTTGTTTTGATTGAGAAGATATATCAAACACTCGAGACAGTGTTTCATGGGCTATCCAAAAACCTCAAATTTTGTATATCCCGATGAAACACTGTCTCTCGTGTTTGATATATCACTTAAAATAAGTAGATGATGGTAGAGATGTCAATAAGGGTCGTAACCCATAGCACTTTAAAGGCTGACAATGCTTGACCAGGGCTACCAGGAAGTCAAAGCTTAATGAAAGCCCTAGACAGGAGGTGTGAGAACAGCAAGTAACTGGGTTAAACTAATGTCCTGGTTTCTAGTCACTAACCTGTATAATTTGATCTTTAGCAGTGTCTCCTTGCAAGGTTCCTTCAAATACCTAGGATAAACAAAAAACAAAGTAACTAATAGTGGAAAACATGCTTTATAAATGGCTAAAAACTAATGGACAATTGACGGACAGTTAATGGCCTCCAAAGCACTGTAATGATTTGTGTCAACGTTCTAATGGCTAACAAGTTTTACCTAACCGGCCATTACATTGTCCTAACTTACAGACTCATTGTCTGAAGAATTGTGCATACAGAATTTAATGGGAAAAGTAAATGAATTCAAAGCATCTCTCATGTGTCCTTTTGTATAGTCATTAGATCATTTAATCAATGACAAATCTACAACTGAGCACTTTGGGAACCATTTTAACAGTATTCATTGTTAATTGATTACTCATCCTCCTTGGCAATAATCACTGACTAAACAAATGATTACCCAACAATTACCAATAGAATACACATCGATTCATTAATGTCTTTGACATTATCAGTTAGTTATGTCTGGGAAGATCACAGAACAGGTGACTCCAAACTTAATGGCAGCAATTCCTCTTTGAAAACAGTTATGTTATCACATGTATTAACCCATCATTAGGCAAGCCCATGCTCATGTACCACTTACTCATCATTGAGGTAAAGGGCCAAGGCATGTCCTGTAAAGCTGGCAGTGTTTGCATCTAGACCAAATTTTTCATACACTTCTTGCATTGTTGTCTTTTCTGGGTCAATACCTGAAAAACAGAGAATTTAACCCATTGTCTCCCGTGCTGGCCGTAACTGGCCGTAAAAAGGCGTGTGAGGACAATTGCCTTTCCTACCCTCCCTGAAGATATTTTGCTCCTCCTATTGTTCTATTGTTGTTAGGGACAAATAAACCAATGATAATGGCCTTTCTGAGCATAGTTTTAGGACTTTAGAGGTCCTAGAAAGACGGTTTTTCATCTTAAAATCATGCGCTTGAAAAGAGCAAATCTACAAACTTCCAGGGTCTTGTTTTCATTCCTAAAACAGAGAAATTGCTTCTTTGGCATTTAAAATGAAAAGGAAAAACATCGATGTTTAGGTGGTCTCAGAATGGAAGACCAAAGTAAATGGAGTCCTCAAACCTTTCTGGTGAATAATTTTTCCTTCCTTCAACCGCGACGAAAACTAGATGATCAGTTTTCTTTCAAGTAAGTTCTGAATACAGATCATTTTTGCGCTTTTACAGTATTGTGCAAAAATAATGCAAATGAAATTTGTCGAAAGTCATCCTTTGTTATCGCGAATTTTCCACGAAAAGTCATCACATTTTCAAAAGATTTTTCATTCAAAGTGAAAAATTCACATTCTTTCTCGAAAATTCGAGATAGCGAAATTCGAAGTAGCGAATTTTCAAGGTAACCAAACGAAAAATCAAGATAGCGAAATTTAAAGCAGCAGATTCTTGTGACGACTGAACAAACGTACATGTACGTAAATAAACTAATCTCATATCGAAAATAGAGTCAATGATGCGACATCTACTTTCAATGGAAAAAAGCAAATGCCTTGCACAACAAAAATTAGAGACTGCCTAACAAGTGCGTTTCCTGTAGAATAGCTAAGCGAGCGAAGGAGCTGCAAAGTTTTAGACTGGATAGTACCTGTGCGAGGTTCGCTAAGCAGCCTAGTGAGTGGTCTGTGTTTGGCTGGGTTTATAGAATGAATAAACAAGATGAAGGACTTTTCTGAGAGTCTAGATAAAAGACTGAGAAAAATCTAGGAAGATTGAGACACACAAGTTTGGGAGAATGGGTGTTATGTATTTTCCTACAACTGATCTAAAGAAATATCTTTTTAACTACTCAGCTTGTTTAGTTATTTCTATTCTGAGTATTTTTTTTCAGTTTTTTTTTTTCGCACTGTGGACGAACTCACTGCAACGCCATGCTTCGCTAGCTTTTTCTGGATCTGAGCACTCATCATCTCATCATTGCTTCGCATTTACCGATCTACAAAAGCGCTTGCCTCTACAGATAGCTTCCTGGGTCTTTCAGAATGTGGAAGATTAGCTACGAAGCCGGTGAGTTGACGCTTTTTGATAATTCGTGTTACACTGGCAAAGCTGACAAGTAAGCCTTCCCCTTTCAACAATTTAAACATGTCAGCTAGGTGGAGACCTTGCTTGTAAAGAAGCTTGATTCGCATTCAAGTGTAATTGGAAACTTTTGGCATGATTACCACAAGAGAGTTTCAACGGGAATGATTGAGTGCACACGAGCAGTATTGAACACAAGCGGTTTCCATGGTAATACAAAAACCAGTTAATGCGGAGTCCGAGTTACGCAAACATGGCCTGTGTCAGCGAGTGGTCCTTGTGCTCTACAAACCTTATCTACGAAACCACCAAAGAACAATGGTGTAAGACCTGCAATGCTTTTAATGTGAAGTAAACAGTAAAAGTATCTTTGAAGTAATCATGTCATTTTATAAACCATCAAGTAATACAGGTGAGCCTTGTATAAACCTGTTGTATAAATGGACAAAATGGTCAAAGCTTAACTGTGAAATGACATCAGAAATGAAATCATCCCGGCAAATTCAAACTAGGCAAATTATCTTCCAGAAAATGCATGGGAATGTTTGAGCAGAGCAAATAAAGATCGAAATTTCGCTCAAATGTTCTAAGTCATTTATCGAACAGCGCAAATTTTCACTTGAAAATTCAAAGTCAATTTTCGTTCTGAGCGAATTGTCGTTCGAAAATTCACATAGTTGGAAACAATAGGCATCACGAATTATTGTGACTTTTCGTTGAAAATTCGCTATCATCGAAAAGTTGATATTTTTTCGTCGAAAAGCCAAGAAAAGTCGCGAATTTTGGCAAAATACGCTTGCATTACTTTTGCACACTACTGTAGTTACGTTTTTTTTGGCCTTATCGTGAATGAAAATTTATTGTTATTGAACTTTTTGTCACGTTTCTTTCATTTGGTTGCCTTTATTTAGGAATTTTAGGTTTTAAAAGTGAACAGTATTTTCACACGCTGGATTTCTGCATATTTAATTTAGGGCAACCCCGTGGTTTGTTTGTTTAGGGTATTCGCTTCCCTCAAATATATTTTTTTTGAGTCTTGTTCAGCTTCTACAGAACTCCTAAGGATAGAACCAAGTTGGCACTAAATTTACACAGTTGAAAAACGATTTATCTCAGAATAATGGCCTTGTTTTTGTCGTCTTTTTGATGTACAACTTTCATCTTTCTCTCACTGCGCTATATATGATTTCTCGTTTTCTCACAGGTTATACGCATCAATGAGTTCTTTTTGTTGATGTTTTTTAATATTTTGGCCCTTCATTTATTGAACTTTAAATAAACAAAGTCTTGAAACCTGATCTTGTGTCTGTGGTTACTGCGCATATGGTTTATTTTTGTGTTTTCGCTCGCCGTGGGGTGGGTTGCAGACAGTTTGATGCAGGAGTCACTGGGTTAAATTAGTTTTTACACGTGTTTGTCACCTTTCTGGTCCAGTGTTTTCTTAAATGTTATCCGTTATAGTAAAAGAATGAAAATTCTGTTGTATTCAGTTTCGTTTTGTCCTCTATAGTAAAAAATTAACTCATTTTTGCATATTCAAACTTCTCGCCTTTTGTCACGCGGCAAAGTTAAACATATCAAGTTGAGTTCTTCCTGTTGATATTTTTTAATAATTTGGCCGTTCATTTATTGAACTTTAAATAACGATGTCCTGAAACCTGATCTAGTGTCTGTGGTTACTGCGCATATGGTTAATTTTTTTACTTTCACTCGCTCCGAAATATTCCAAAAAATGCCTGGAAATTGGGGGTGGGTTGCGGACAGTTTGATGCGGGGGTCAATGTGTTAAGTAGAAAATTGAAGCCTTTGCTGCACTGATGCGTTATTTTTTAATTTAAGCTCTGGTTGGCGTGTAAAACAATTTCTCTATCCCTCCAAGTTGACAAAAAAATGCAACTGCCATTTTCCGAGGCCTGGAACTAGTGACAGGTGTGTAAAGTTTGATTGCATCACTTCGTGTCAATGTATGTCCCACAAAATTAGCACTAACTGAGCTGTTATTTTTTTTGGGGGTTTATTCAGTGGAAAAAAGTAATCAGATAATGAATTATCCAGTAAAACATCATCTTCATATGATGTTGAGTCGTTGCAGTTAGGGGTGATCGTACAGCCCTACAGAGTTGGGTGGTGGAAGATAGAGACTTGACAGAGAAAGATGAGGACGATGAAGATAGCATATGCTACCTTAGATTCTTGATTTGAAAACAAGGAAATAGTCTGTAATTGGTAAACTATAAATCTGTCTTGATTTTTAAGAACATTACGACATGTTTTAATTTTAAAGACATGTTTCAATGTTACCAACATCATCTTCAGTAACATAATATTTGAAAAACCATTGGACTTTATAACAACTAGGCGAAACATACATAATTAATTAAGATTACGTGACAAAAATATTTGAGTGAGTTACAAAGTGTGAAAGAACATAAAGCCTAAAGCGTAAGTGTCAGGTTGATGTGATGAACTTGTTGGTTTAAATTAGGCTTTCCCCAATTTATATGCATGGCCTGTCACCCAACACCTGCCTAAAAATAGAATACAATTTCTGTCATGTTGGTTTATTCTCAGGTAGCTTCAGGTAGAACTTTCATGCACAGGGGTTTAGAAATATTTTACATTTAAATCTATGAAATTTAAAAACCCCCTTTTTTCAGGACATCATTCTAGAAACAGCGCGGAAAAAACAGACCATTTCAATGTCGTGTTGATGAACTTTTGCATTTACATTTCAACTATAAACCAGATGCAAGTTGTGCCATCTGTCTGTGATGTGGAGTCCTTCTACATGTATACCTGTCAAATAATTTACATTTCAATGGTAACCACAAATTAAGCCTTGCTCAAGGTTGAGTACCTTTTTTTACTTCGTTTAAATTCATTTGCAGTTATACTACCAAACAAACTACACTGAATGATGTGAACTTCGATATGAACTTCACAACTTCCCAATTGATGAAATTCGGCGTTAAATTCATAACTTCCAAGTTCATGATTTTACTGACAACTATGTAATGAAATTGCCAAGATTGTAGAGAACTTTGGGAATTTCATATGAACATCGGAAACCATTTGCCAAAAGTTTTGTTAAACGTACTGTAAGTCGAAAACAATTTACCTGGTACAAAGTTTGAGTTTTTGGCAAAACTTTTTGACCAAGAACTCCTATGTTCTTTGACAACCAAATTTAATACAGTGCTTGTCCAAACGACAAGTGAATAAGAAAATTTTTCTCTTACCCTGATATGTCTTTGGATCAGAGGCATCAAAGTCATTGACAAACATTAAAAGCTTGCGGAATCTTCTCTTCTCAAAAATTCCCATCAGGCTGGTTGCAAGGGCTTCTTTCTCATCTGCAGGCACCTTGAAAAGTTTCTGATCTTTGTACACATAACTTCCTTCAACTGACTTAAATTCCAGGTACCTCGTAACACCACTTTTAATCAACAGTCCAACCAGGTCCCCTAACAACAACAAGAAAAGAAACAGTGATATTATTGAAGAAATAGGAAACATTCAAACATAAGAGGAAGTTTGGGAAAAAAAGAAAGCTCTGGGAACACGAACTGCAGGAGAGAGTCTCCACATCATTTTTGAGTTCTCCCAATGTTTCACAACTGTTTCTATTTAACAATTAGACTACCACCAGGAGTTTTCTTTGAGTGAGTAGTTAACAAGGCATAATCAGCTGACTATCATTCATAGAAACAAAGGGTAAGAAATCTAATTATTTTAGAAGACACACTGGATTACAGCACAAAATATACAATTTTGTACGCTGCAAAGCCTGAGATAAAGAATTATTTTCATTTTCAAGAGCAGCACTTAGGGCTCGAAACCAGACTGCTTAATCCATAGTCCAGTGCACTAACCTTAAGGTCACCAATGACATCTTGCCTCAATGACACAATGTACATGATCACATTTACATCATGCCATAGAAAACAAAGCCAATCAGACAACAGGAAAGCTCTTGTGTATTCCCCACAATTACACCCAACCTTCACATCATGCTCTGAACGAATATGACTGACGGTGTTGGCCACAGTATTTTATGTAGTATGGTATAAAATAGTTATGCAACTCTCCCTCATGGTATACCATGCAATATCCCACTCATCAATTGTATTTTCTCAGTATACTTGCTCGATAAAAGGCTTGTGTATATATCAAGAAAATACAAGTGACTTGTGGGACACCCCACGGTATAATGCAGTTAAATTTAACGGAGTTAACAACTAGGAGCACAAGTTTTACCTGCACGGTCAGCGGTTTGTTATATATGCGCATGCGCCAGGATTCCTCGTGTTCTTGGTCCATAGGGCATTGTAACGTTTCATTGGCATTTCAGTCAGCATTTTTCTAATGTTAGCATTTTTCCTGAGCGCGAGGACTCCTTGGAGGCTGTCTCCCTTACCCTGTCCCTCCCTTTCTTTCCAATGTTTTATCAGTGTGATGGGTGCCCATTTTTTCTCCTTCTGCGTGGGGGCTCTTGGCTGGGTTGCCTGGACTTGCCAGCCATGGGAGCGGTCCCCATCTAGGAGCTGGCTACCCATAGTAGAAGCTCCTGGATGTCTCATGCACCCAACCTCCACTTTGCAAGGCAGTTGTTAACCACTTAAAGTGCACCTTTTTTTGCTTAATCACCTGTTGCATGACTGAGCAAGGGGTATGGGTCTATTCCTGGTTTGAGGTCACAAACTTCTTTTCATGCATGTTTACAAAAACTTACGATACAAATCTGTCTGTGAAGTCAAACCAGGAATAGACCCAGACCCCTTACAAGCTTAGTCATGCAACAGATGATGTCTAGATTTCTTGCAATGTAACTTTTACAGCCTATAAGAAAGTCAAGATTTAGTTTAACAAGGAGCAGTGCATTTCGAACAGGGGAAAGATTTATTTAAGAAAAAAAAAATATTTTGGGGTTAAGTGCACTTTAAAAGCACTGCATAACTAGTAGGTGTCTCTCGTACCTCCAGCCATAATGAACTTAGGAATGAGATCAACATTCCAATCTTTTGATGGTCCTAACTTTTTAGGCTCCTTTCCAAACTTTTCGTAAAACTGAAAAAAAAGAGTAATCATTAACCAGTTGTATTACTCAGTATCGTGGAGCAGATGGATTGTATCAATGAAAACTACATTTAACAAACAATACCTTTTCTAATGGAGTGATTGATGCACTTTCTCCACCATAATATGGGTTTTTGTCCATATGAAGAACTTTCTTCTTATTCACAGACAACAAACCACTCAATATGCACTCCTGCAAAATTGGAGCAAATTATCCACAGTTATGCATTACTTACTTTCTATAAGCGGTGGCCAGTGAATTTACATGATATAAATCAACAGCACAAGTATGAATCTAGCTCAAAAATTAGACTATATTTCTGCTCATAAGGATGGCGAGCACAAATCAAATTTAATTTATCTAAATCATTGCAAGCGTTGCAACTTTTTCTTGGAGATAACAGTACATTTCTTGTTACCTTTTAAACTTAATCTAAATACAGTTATACAGGAGTATGTAACCAGCATGACTTTTTGTTGCTCAAATTAACATCCATGTTAATTTCAACAGTCTTGGTGAGATTTTCAAGTACCACAAAGTATTCTTTTGAGAAAGATGATGAAAATGAACCAGACATGGTCAGTTTATCCCTAAAATGCACAAAAGAGAATTTCATTCTATTTTGATACTGAAAAACTACTTTTTCACTTATTCCTGATCTCTGTTGCTATGTTTTAAAAGAATTTGTTCATATTTTAAGCAGAGCATCTATCAAGTGATAGGCACACTAGGGAGGCTGAAAAGCGCTTGAGAAGCTAATAATTCCCTTACGCTCTCCAATCTCCAGCCTTGACAAACTGAAATTGAACATGACCATTTAGTGATCCATCTACCTGCGCGTCTTGCGTCTCAGACTCATAAATTTCAATCCGGAAGGACGTACAAATTATTTTAGTCCCACATGCATCCATTTGGATGCAAAATATTACAACTACAATCACAGTTTATGTCTTTTCCTCTCCTGACAAGGCATCTGGCAGGATTGGGTGATGCGGAACGGCATACTCTGCTAACATTGACATCCGCATTATCAGTGCATTTTTCCACATAAAACAAAAAATTGTGCCACATCAGCGATAAAGCAGCTTCCTTACAACCCCCCCCCTCAAAAAAAATTCCAAATTGATTGGTTATTTTGAAGAACTTTTTCTCTAGTTTGTTTGTGCTGAATTTTTAACCTCCAGGGTTGGGTTGTTCAAAGCCCGATTAAGCTAACCCAAAGTAATCTCAAACCACACCAAACATCAGAGGTGAAAAACATTCTTAAACAAGAAAACAAAATGCTTCACTTAACATTTAACCCTGGGTTTACGTTAACCAGCTTTCGAACAACCCGGCCCAGGCCTTTGACCCAAGAGCCTGGAAACTAGTTGAAATTGCCTGGTTACAAGGCTAAGGACATTCTATGAAAGCAAGAAACACATTCTGCACAAGAAATGAGCTAAAATGCTGTATGGGACTCGGGGAAACTGACCAAAAAAAACCACTTCCTCTACTGTGGAAGATTCCACTTCCTTATGGTGGCATTCAGGAACACAAAACTGTAAAGGGAGGGTGAAACAAAATGGACCAAACTGACAATGATACAAGACTTTTCTGGGCCAGGGAAGCATTGTCAAAACAAATCATCCAAGCAAAACTAGCCTTGCTTGCATGCAACTTGTCCCAGGTGCTGACTGAGTGCTCTGCCATAATTGATTACATTTGCTGTATTGAGTAAAACATCACACAAATCATGAACTTAATTCAGTTCAGTTCACCCCATTTACTTGCAGTTATTTATTCCAACTTGCCCCCCCCCCCCAAAAAAAAAAACATTTGGGTACATAAATTTCAGTTCCTTTCACTAACTAAATACATTTAGTAGAAAAAATGTTGAACAAGAAACTTCAAATCCTTGTAGGTTTCCCTTGAAACTAAAAGGAACAAGGCACAAAACAATTGTGTTCATATAAACATAATTATTTTGTTTAAGCAAAGACAATCTAGAAAATAGTGACTGCACATAATTGTTATTATTTCAGACAAAATCATTAATTATAAGTTTCTGAAATCTGGGTCACATAAGATTTCATACAGGTGAACAAATGTTATGACAATCCAAAACAATCTAAGATTATGTTGCCATTACAATAGTTGGCAGAGTTAAGTGCAACATGGTCTGTAAGAGCTTCTTCTAATTCTATTTTTTTGAAAAAGAACTTTTTTGAAACAATGGCTCAAAAGAAAAGAGGAAATAGAAAAGAACCAGCTGTACCGTGGGCTAAATGTTTATGCTGTCCTGAACAACTTTTCGGATAACAGGCCAAATAATAAGCTACAAGAATAATTTCAGCCATTATTTACTGCAGACATGACTTGAGAGTTTTCAAGAACCGTAAGATTGTACAAATCATTCATTATTCTGATTTAAGAACTTAACTTAAGCTTATATCGATCGAGGATGTACTTAAAAGCTGATACAACTTACACCTCACAACACACCCGAATTTCAACTCTAAAATACTTCAGGATTGGCTTATAAATCAACTTATCCTTTGAATCCAAGTGAAGGTTCTCAAAGAAACTCCTTCTGCCGAGTAATTCCAGGTTTATATGAAATCACGAGGTTTTTCTTGTGCGAAGGAAGTTCCAAATTGGGTGTGAAACTCGATCTACAATCCATGCCTTTCGAAAACCGCCTCTAAGAGACGGCTACAGATTTCTTCGAAAGATGTTGCAAAGCCCACCTTAAGTCCAGTTCCCAGAACGATGCAATCGTATTCTTCATCCATGATTTCACTCTAAGTAGGAAGAAAACCCGGGGTAAGGAAAGTATTCGGACGTGAAACTTCACTGTATAAAGGAAGGCAGAGCACTAAAGATCACGAGTAACTTTACTGCGCTTGCTCAAAGATCATCATCCCCCTTGTAGCCCCCAGGCTCATCGTGTCCAAAGCGAGGACAAATCTTAATGGGGCTCATATGAACCCTTGAAATTAGGCCTCTTGTAAATAAGCACAAAACATAACTAAATGACAACATATAACCTCTAGTCGATCAAAGAATAAATATAATGCTTTCGACAATGCTTTCAGAACAGCGATCGGCAGAGTAAAGTTGTAGAAGTTGTTTTCATAAAAACAAAATTTGCGAGATAAGCGATTTGTGGAAAAGCGCAGTTTTGGAGGTCCCCCTGGAGCCCGAAATATATGGTCCTAGTGCAATAATGATGCAACGTGGGTTCCCATGTGTAGTTGTGTACTTTGAGAGACGTACAAATGGAGTGTTTTGAGCAGAGGAAGTCTTTGAAATGTAGAATTCTCGAGTAGAATTCAGTTT
Organism: Catalaphyllia jardinei; assembly: GCA_022496165.2. Classification (NCBI taxonomy): domain Eukaryota; kingdom Metazoa; phylum Cnidaria; class Anthozoa; order Scleractinia; family Caryophylliidae; genus Catalaphyllia; species Catalaphyllia jardinei. The sequence goes on from JAEMPF020030578.1 coordinate 12,231, forward strand.
CTGGAACCCTGTGGGATTTCAATAAAGCTACGGTAAATCTTCCCCTTCAGGGAATGAATAAATAATTCGTAAAAACAATTATTTCGTTCGGGCAAATCTAGTTCGTGGCGTCGACTTGCTTCCCATGTGGGGCATTTTTGATTTCACAACGCACGAGTTTTGGATTCTTTATGGCTGAAAACTTGCTTCAAGGGCTACAGTCAGCCGCAAATGCCACATCGCAAGTAGCGGTGAGTATATTAAAAATTGCTCATTGATAAAAAATTTTTTCTCTAACCATTACGTTAAATTAGAGGATGTATTTCTCATGCCATCCAGCCACCTTTTCAAGTAAGCCTTATTTCTGAAATACTTTGTGTAGGCTCTGCAATACTTCGAACAGCTGAAAAATTCGTCAGACGGATGGAAGCTCTGTGGTGACGCTCTAATCCGAAATATTTACAGGTACTGTACAGAGCCTATCTCAGATTAAAAACTAAGCTAAGTTTAAAGGTATTTTTATCAGGAATTTATCTTTGTAGAAACCTTTTCTCCTAGGCCTTGCACACCGTAAAAAGATCGGTACTTTTCCTTGCATTGGTACTGAAGTATAATAGTTTTTGGTCATATTGTTTATTATGGAAAAAGGTCTTTGACAGATATGTCAATTAATTAATCATTGTAAAACAGGTCAGAGATTGTGGTGACATCTCAAATGATTAATTGTTCAGATGACAGTTAATAAACGATTATTGGATGAGGTTAAGCATGATATCATGAATTATCAAAACGGAGGTCTGTGTTATCTGCCTCAGCCGAAGGCTGAGGCAGATAATACAGACACGAGGTTTTGATAATTCATGATATCATGCGAAAACCGAATTCAATAATTGTTGCGTTCTCGAGGAACGAGAGAACGCATCCTAATTTCGTTTGCAGGTGTGAGAAATCGAGATTTTTTGTGAAGACTGCAATTTGGCCACCCCTCTAAGTTTTTTCAGGGGCTTTGGGCCTCATATACACGTGCAAGAGAAAATAACCCGTGCAAGAGAAAATAACACGTGCAAGAGCAAACAACACATGCAAGAGAAAATAACAGGAGGTTAGGACACATATTCTCTCAGCAACAACAACAACAACAATCTTTTATTCGTTTACAGATAGGTAATTGTTAATCCCCTGGCTCCGCAGATAGCTGCGCTAATCGAGGCGGGCCAGGAAGTACACACTTTAAACTACGTATGAATAAAAAATTAGTAAATACCCGAACAGGTTGAGTCTACGGAAACAGCAATGAAATTAATTGAGGTTGACTACGCAATATGTTATGAGAGGAGGATAAGTAAGACGAAAATGAATAACATAAGATAGACGAAACAAGCTGATAGCTTTAAAGAGTACTTTCTAACTTTTGAGATGATGGATTCTAAGTCTTCGTAGGAGTCTTCAGATTGTAATATATTAAACAAAATCATACGAATTTTCCTTTTAAAAATGTGTTTTGGTAGTGTTCGGAGCTTAGTTGGTATCTCATTCCACAGTTTTGCGCCAATTACTGAAAAGGATTTCCGTTTTGGCTTTCGTTTTGTTGGACATTTTGAGGTTTTCTTTGAGCTGATTTTCACTCTGATTGCATTCGACAAAAAAGGGAATGCAGTCCCAGTGCAGACTGGAGTGAGATTTCTTGACTTTGGGCGTAAAAGAACTCATGACATCAGTCATCGCAAAGCACTTGTTATTTTCTCTTGCACATGTATATCATCTATATGAGACGATTTGCATTTTCGTTCGTTCACGATTGCTCGTTTGTAGTAGTTTTGATTCTGGACCGTGCGTGGCCTGTTTGGTCAGGATGTGAGATGAAGTGCTTTTGGTGCATCATAACTGGAGCAACAATTATTAATAAGAATAAATTTTATTCTGTTTACGGACACAACTTTGAATTGCCTTAGCACTGAGCTAATTAACAGTGGGAAGCGATATTTCTTTGGCTACAGTTTCATTACATTTGTTGACTTAAATAGTTCTAGTGGCCGCAAATAGTTCAGTATGTATTCTGCGTAGGTCAAAATTGAATTGATGTAAAGGTACTCTGAAGCCCAAACCTATTAAGTAATCCTAAACTAAGGAACAGCAAAATGCTGACCATTTTATTTACAAGAGCGGAAACGATCATTATTTGCCAATTGCGATCACACGGAGTTTGTTTACTGGCAAAAAAACACAGATAAATCGACATGCGAGTGCAACTGTTACAGATGTTAACTGATGTGTGCTTCCAGCTTAGAATACTTGATGTAATACAAGTTTTCGTTTTAAAAAGTTGGCCTTTATGTTAAAACATTACCTGTTAAAGTGAAACTGAAAGCAAAGAGTTGTCACGCAATGTGTCTCCAAAGGTCATCAAATCGTAGTTCACCTGGAGTTCTCAAGTTCAGTAGATGGGACGTCGATTGCTAACCTTACCATAAAGCAAAGAAATCGAATAATCCACTGAACAATAATATTATTGTGGACTTTTCCACTATGTCATATCTGTTCGGAAACATTTCAGCCGTCCTCAATAAAAGTTAATGATTCTATTACCACAGGCGCCGCAAAACGCAGTTCTAATCTTTGATTACTGCTGGTTTTATTGTACATTTTTAAACAATAGGCTTTCATTACGTGTTCAGCCATTTTGTTTGTGAGAACACTCCAAGGGGCTTGGTAACCAGGCAGACGTTGAATTTGACATGATAAATGCAATATCTGTAGCAGATATTGCATTTATCATGTCAAGTTCACAAGC
>JAEMPF020030578.1:17500-21605 GCA_022496165.2 Catalaphyllia jardinei
TCCCTACAAGTTTTGCAGTTATTTTATTGGCTGTGGCTTTGAAGAAGCATGCTGATTGGCCACAACTATCACGAACTGTCCACGTGCTGAACAGATTATACTGAACAGATTGGCTAAAAACATCATGTAGGTGTCGTCATGATCTACTTTACATTACCTTACATTACATTACATTACATCACATCACATTGCATTGCATTGCATTACATTACTCTACACTTTTGAGTGTTTCTGAGATTTTTTTCGCATATACAAATCTTCTGGCAGCTTTATAATCTGCGCCTTGTCAGGCCTTCTGGTCTTCTAGAAGGCCTGACTCGTTGGCAATTACTCTTGTACGATATTTCAATTTCTTGACTCAATTTATTGAATGGTAAGCAATTTTATTTTTCACTTGCATGAAAATTAAGCTTACTTGCGTGACGTGAAAACCACCAGTTATGCAAATTTGCTTACTGATGATGCCACCGGTTGTGCAAGTACAGTGGTGTGACACAAAATTAAGAATATCTCTGCCAATAATGGAGCAATGCTATTGGAACTTGGCAGGGATGTTGCACCTTACGAAATATACCAGATCATACACATTTTGATGTTGCTATGACAACATTCTCAGTTCCAGCCTCCTGCCTCTTCAAAATTAAATATTACCATTTGCGACTCAACAAGGGAAAATACCTGGTCTTATCTAAGTCCTATGCCAGTGCCACCTTCGTTGGATCGCCTCTTTAACATTTTTAGCTGTATATTATGCCCTGTGCAGCTACGAAAGGTAATATTTGATTTTGAAGAGGAAGGGACTGGAACTGAGCATGTGCACTTTAAACCTCTGCACAAATTGTAAGTGTTCAGTGAACAACCCAGCCTTGATTACAATAGGTTAACCAGACATAAACCTGTGATCCACTACAAAAACCAGTACTTGGTCAGCTTAGAGAAACATGTGACCTTGGTGAGCTCTAGACCTGATTTCAGACCCTCTAATAGCTGTAGTATGGCCGGCATGTTGTGTGACCTTGTGGTCGTTGGGCGCACTCGCCCGTGATCCATACTGCTAGCTAGCCATGTTGACCATGAGAAAAGGCTTGCATGGTTTTCTATTTCTATAGTTACCTGTATAGTGCTCCCCTTGGTAGCCTTTTGGACCACCGCAGCTCTGCTAAAAAAAACGATATACACCTGTACAGTATGAAAAAGCATTGTTGCTACAAAGTTGATGATAATGACCAACCTCAACAACTGAATTTTGTTTCCATCAGTGAAGAAACTGTCAAGTTCTTTTGTTTTCAAGTTCTGGAGCATCATATAAGAACAAGGTATGACAAGTAGTTTTAATAACATTGCCATATGATATCTTATGTTAGAGTGGTTTTCAAATGAGCTTCAAAAACTAACAACCAAACAAATTTACTTTGCAATCTTAAACCATAGTAAAACCAAAACCAAAGTACATGTAATTGCCTGGTTACTTCTGATGCTCAATTGAAAACTTCTCCATCCCTATAATATACAGTTCACTAATGGCCTTTTGTCTAGTTGTGTTTATAAAGGTGAACAAGTAAGATTAGTAAGTAAAGAAATTAATTTAACATGATCATAACCGTGATTACTGCCTATTAAAACACTCACAACTTGTGAAAATCAATGAGAGCATTTATTCCTCTAGTCATCATTACACTTGTAAAAATAATGAAATTATGAATAAACAGTAACCTCCATTTGGTGTGAAAATACTCAGATATTTGTCCAGGGACATTATTTGTTCGGAAAAGAGAACATTTTTCCTAGAGCATAGCTTGAGGAAAACTGTAACCTTTGAGGAACAGATAATATCTAAGGGAAAATGTCTTGGCATGTTTTTACACCAGTCAGCAGCAATAATGTGTTTATATTATCCTTCAATGTGAATGTGATGTGTTTAGACCAATCACATAAATTATGAGCAAAATTGTTTGATGGATTATAAGTTACAGACATTACAACATGATCACCACTAGGTGATTAAGGGCTGGATGTTGATGGATGATTTTGCTCACCTGGGCTGGGTTGTTCAAAGCCCGATCAAGCTAAGTCCAAGTTTATGGTAGCATAAACTGATGTTAATAAGCCTGTTAATAAGCCCTACGTAAGCTCACTATTGTCATATTAGCATCAATCGAGTCTGCTTCTTGGTCAGACAACGTGTAAGATTTGGATAAGCCTTTGTACTATGTAACAGTAGATACTAGTCCAAAGTACAAGAGAGAACAAGGAACAGTAACCGATTGTTTGATTATAATATTTCATTCTATTTGGCAAAGTCCACTGTAACCTAGCTAGCACGATATATTTACTACTCTTCACAGAGGTTCCATTCATTCTATCACATGCTCATCATGCTCATGTGCTCCATTGTTTTCCGCACACTGTCCTTCCCCAGTCATTCCTGTTGGGTTTCGGTTCACCCACAACAAGGTTTTTCCCCTCCCTCCCACCCTTAGTTCTGTCTGGAACCGTTGTTTCTGTGTTTCAATTTTTACCTAGGTTCACTATATATTTAGCACGGCCAGAAAGTTTTTGCATGCAGATCATTATTGTATTCCTCTCCATTGATATGTTTCTTTAAGATTACTATGTACATTTCAGTATTTTACCGGACTAGGTCTCATTCCTTCATTGCATTTTGGGGATGTAGATCCACTGTGGTGCTTCCCAATAAAAAGAGTGGCAGGGAAGTGCAACCCCTGGCTGCACTTTACCCCACAGTAAGGCTTAGCCCTCGGAGACAGGTCCGGAAAAATATCCACTCCAGGGTGTGGACCCCCGGTCACACCTGATCTGTACTCCACCCAGGATGGGCCACTCCTCCTGGTTCCCCTTAGTCTCTAGTGACTGGGGGATATGGGCCTCATCCCCGGAGACTGATCAGGACCCCTGTCCAGGGTGACTACCCCCGGTATCACTTGGCTTAGAGCCTCAATGCAAAAAACACGGCCAATCGGAAGAGATTATTAACCCAGGGTTAGTGAGAATGTTGATTTCAGTTTTGTAACGTTTTGGTGAGGTGCTCTGTTTATATTGTTCGCCCTGCAGTTTTGTGCTGTGGTAATCTCAAACTACACCAAACATTAGGGGTGAAAAAACATTTTTAAACATTAATCATTAACTGGCTTTCGAACAACCCGGCCCTGGTTTGACCATCATTTTTATCTTATAAAGAAGTTTATTTCCAAGAGTTGTGCCTGCCTGTGAAAACCAGTTTTCCTTCCACACAAAATGTTAATGAAACCAGTGATCACTGCTGCTATTTAAAATTTTATTATAAATTGTCTCTTCATGTACTTCCTAGGCATGTAGCCTCAGGGCCTATGGATCAGCAAACAGTCAGAGAGATTCTTATGAACTGGCTACGAAATCAGGTATTTGATGTGCATTAACCAATGCTTATAATATTATTATGAGGAATTAAGCACGCCATGATAATCAGGGCATCTGACAGGATGTGGTGGTGCGGATCCGCTAATTTGCCTACTTCCGCATCCTCCACATCCTTGGGGCATTTTTCCGCACAGAACTAGAAAATTGCTACATATAAGCCAGAAAGCAACTGCTTACCAACGTCAGAAGCAAAAATAGTGAAGAGATTGGTCATTTTGAAGAAATTATTCACCCAAAACAGCGACCAAAACACGCCTTTTCGTTTATAAACAATTTTTAACCTCCAGGCGTTTCATGCATCTTCTGGTGATGGGCCTGGGTTCTAGTTTTTGGACTTCCAGTATCCAGGTTTCCTCATCCGATTTAATGCCTAGTAACTAAGCTTCGGAGAAAAAACTATGGAAAAACTGTGTTAAACAAAGAAATACCTGTCTGCAAATGGCAGGGAAAGGTCAAACATGTCTTGAAGGAGTTAAATTCTTGGTAAGACGTTAACGTTTATTTTATACGTTTGATAAAGCCAAGGAAGCAACTTTATTATTTTTAGAAATTTTGGCGTAATCTGTCGTTTTTTCCACATAATCGTCACTTTCTTCCGCATAATGTCGCAGAAAATTTCCACATAATTTTTCATTTTTTTCCCCACCCTATCATATTGCCTGAATAATGGTCAGTTCACATTAGGTAT
>JAEMPF020030579.1:4271-16771 GCA_022496165.2 Catalaphyllia jardinei
GATGTAACAGAGAATTAACTCTGAAGTGTAAATTTTAGTGCTAATTTAACCCATGAATAACCCACTGGGCGTTAGCCCTAGTAAAGGGAATCAGGAAACCACACGAGGTGTGTTCATAGTGCTACGCGGCACAACATTCATATGTACCCTTACTTTCTCTTCGCCGCGATTCACCATCTAAATCGACCCCGACTTCCTCTGTCCGACCTCGTAGCTCAGTCGGCAGAGTAAGGGTAGATCTGTTCCGGAGGTCGTGGGTTCGATTCCCACCGAGGTCAAAAGATTTTTTCTTTACCTCGTGTGGTTTCCTGATTCCCTTTACTACAATTTACATAACGGCCGAGAGAGCTGTCATGTTGGTTAAAAAAAAGGAAGTCACTTATTACGGGAAATTTGGCTATCTGAACAGTTCATGTATTAGAGAAATTATTATTTAAACGGTTTTTAGTTCCTCGAAAGATAAATTCACGCTTTTGTAGCAAAACTCAGTGACAAGATATCTTGGTTTCCGGCCGCCATGTTGGAGCAGCATAAATTTGGGGAAAACGTTTCTCCGCATACCTTGCATAAGAAAAATTGCTGTGACCTGAATCTTGGCGAGAGTCTTAATTTGAATATTTACCTTCTTTCTTTTCCTAGATTTTGGACTTAATCTATTGAACAGTTTTGATTTTTTGATTTTGATCTATTTTGAATGGCTTGACACGGAAAACCAGCAATAAGCCTATAACTTTCGATTAAAGTAATTTGTCCCATAGTAGCAATTGACTGATAACGGTCATTAATGCAAGTGCGACCGTTAACACTACTTGAACAGAGACCTGAGCGAATCCCGCTCAGAGCCTGAAATTGTTTTCAGGTCTCTGTTGAAGTAGTGTTACAGCCGCACTTGCATTAATGACCGTTAACTTTCGATTAATTTAAAACTATGTTTGTAAAGCAACGCAAAAGGAACGCATGCACACTTATACATCACATGGGCTTATATCCGGGGTGGGGGCTTATATCAAGAATAATATCTTTGTTAGCAAATAGAATGGCTTATATCCGGGGGACTTATAACCGGGGGGGCTTTGACGTGGGATTGTGTGGTATTTTATTATGACCTTTTCAAGCGACTTTCAACTATGTTTTTGTTCGTTTGTTTGTTTTGCAATAGAGTCCAAGGATTAAAACATTATCCCCCAAATATCGGCCTTATTCCTCAGGTAATGTCTCTCGAGCTATATTTTGAGATGGTACCCAGTCATTTGGCTGATGGAGTCATCACGTGCGTTGTATGGATGTTTTCGTAGAGGATATATGAAAATGTGGGTGGAGCCACTGGGGCTATTCATGAGAATAAAATCCGCGTCATACACCGAATGCGAATATGGCGGACCGCTCGGCCGTCGCCCGGGACGAGTCGCATAAAAGCGAGGCTAGTTGGACTTTTAATGCTTTGTTTTGACAGTACTTCCCCAGGAAAGTCTTCCTTCGTTGTCGGTCTGGTGTACTTTGTTTCGTCCTCTCTATACATTTTTGTGTTCGTAATCGTATATGCTACCAGAACGGAGCGAAATCTTCCACAGTAGAGAAAATTGCCTTTTTCGTTTCCCAGTTCGCCTCTGAGGGAAAAACAGACGAAGGAAAGGAGTTCATGATCGCCGAAGGAACTGTTAAAGTTTGTTCATTACGTTTCAGGCTGAAATATCTTTGAAAATGTATAGGCGACCGCATTTAGCTCCAAGTCGTTGTCATTTGGCTCAACGCTTTGGCTGGTTACAATGGCGGGGGCAATTGAAGTTCATTTGCTTGGTTATTACACCGTAGTATTTGTTTCGTGCGATTCCGTGCGAGTGGACGCGGACGTAAACAACTTCCCCCTTTGAGAAAGAGGGTCTTTCAAAAGGAGCTTTTCTTTACCTTGGGGAAGGCACTGGCCATGTAAATCGTATTGGAACACCACCAGACACCACATAAGCTCGTCATTTAAACGATTTTCTCTAAGATCTTCTAACCTGAAAAGTAGCGAACAAACTGTTAAAGAATAAAAATGCAAGCTAGAGTGCAATTTGTTTAGTTGTTCATTCGTTATTGCATTGTTAGGACATTGTTAGGAAAAAACTTGTTTTTGGTGTTGGGTAGTATAATCGTGTGATATTTTTAGCGCATTTGAAAAGTGTTACTTGATCCGCTATTTCATTACTGCTAAAATTATACTCTTTCATAATGCTATATTATTAAACTTGAGCTTATTCATATTCATCAAACACCAACACTACCGGCTGTGTATAGTCTGTTGCTATGGTTAGTTTCTCTTGGTGTTAGTCGAGATAATGAAATAGATCCGATGACCAGTTTTTGGAAGCGCTCTTTGTGGAAATAATCATTTGTGAATCTAGACGCCTATAACAATTTCCTGTGTAATGTCTCAGCCAACTTTCTTCGTTTAGTAGTCTTTTTTTGGACATTGAAATATGGTTGTCTAATTAAAATTCGTTCTCGTCTAGTGTATTCATCTTAATCAGTACTAAGGTGTTTGTCTGAATATGATTAAACCTCGAGCGCACGCAAATGAGATAATGACATGGAATAGGCGGGCTTAAATTTTAAGGAAGCCCAACCCACGAAGCTGGGATTGCACTTGTGACACGTATGTTGTAAGAAATACTAAACAACAACTTTTATCCTTAAATTTAGTGTGATTTTTGGGTGTGACTCAATGGAAACAAAGATTGTAATTTTTATATTTCGCACGTTGTTTTATCTTGGTCAACCACCTGAAAATTGATAGTTAAAATCCAGGATGAAAATATTTTAGTCACTGCGAGTAGCCTCGAAGGAAAATATGCTAAACAGTTTGCGCGCAATCGCGCAAGTGTCTTATGCGAATTGCGCAAGCCCTGACGTTAGCAAAAAAATAAGGAATTGACAGTTTGACAGCGATCTGACCGATCATGTGGTTGACCCCATAAAAGAAACGTGAGAAGTAGCTCAGTGGTAGTTGCAGTCCAATGTAGTCGAAGTAGTTGCTGTGATAGTTAAGATCAGTGAAGAGTGAAATCAGGACAACCTTGTAACAGCGATCTTTGGAAATAAAAGAGAGAAGTAACCAACCAACAGAGTGTTGAAGTGGCTGGCTAATTCCCCAAAAGTCGCTTTAACAAAACTTTAGTTTCGCGGCGAACGTGAACTCCTTTCCTTTGTCTCCACCATTTTCCCTGAGCTTACGAGGCGAACGTGGCATTCAGAGACACAGCAACTCGTAGGCACAGCAAAATGAAGCACAGAAGATCGACGACGAAACAAGACTTCTCTGGGGAAGCATTGTAAAAACAAAACATCAAAGCCTCACTAGCCTCGCTTTTATGCGACTCGTCCCGGGCGACGGCCGAGCAGTCCGCCATATTTGCATTCAGTGTATGGATTGGTTGTTTTTGAAAATTTCTGGTATTTCCGAAACAAGGAGTGACGTAGAAGTAGCTCGAGAGGGATTACCTTGAGAACACAGCTTATATGAGAGATTAACTCTCTTACCCATCATCCTCTGTTGGTTTACCACAATAGTTTTATGATTTTCCTTCCTAAGAGCTTTCATGATGTAGTTTTACTACTTCTGTTTTATTTTGTTTACTTAGCAAGTTCTTTCAAAGATATATTTGACAGCCAATCCTTCCTGTTCACACTGGTTAATCCTTCTGGAAGTGAACCAATCAAGATAACTCCAAAACCAAGTGCAGCTATAAAGTGCAAGAGTAACGTGGGACCAACCTTTGGCAACTCAATTTGTTTCGACCTTACAGTGTGGTATCCGGATTACAGTTCGTGTATTTTCCTAGGTCATGGTTTTAAATGTCCTGAAAACGTTAACAGGGAAACTTACGTAACGGGTGCAAGCTCATTTCAAGTTAGTGAACTAGAAGTGTTTAAAGTTAACCTGTAGAACTACTTCTAATTCGCTTTGTTAAAAAAACACGTGTTACTTAATTAGGCGTTTTTAAATAAGTGTACAATGTACAATGTTTTAATAACAATAGACAGTGATAAGACTATTTAACAATTATATCATGAGCGCCCGCGTTGGATATGAGATGGTGAGTAACCAATCTCATATACAACAACCATGGTACCCTTGTATAACGGCCGGAAGTTGATGTGAAATCACATGACAGGCACACCGTTCGTAAAGTTAGTTGAATGAATTTGAAAGCGAAGCAAGTGTTTCGTTGATCAAATAGGCGTTGCCTCTTACTGAGAGATTTATTTGATGGCAAGAATCATGATTGACATAAATTATACATTGATTTAAAGCGGTCATTGTGTTTCAAACCAGTTCTTCAGTACAATCGAAGTGACAAGAAAATTATTTTAGTCTGTCCGTTAAACCCGCTTACCTAGAATCTGTCAGATGTTAAACCAGCTCACCTGGAGAATCTGTTTAAAGACTCTGTTAACCCGTAAAGTGAGACTGTTTTAACTACCCGCCACAGAAGCAAGTTGAAATTGAAGGTTTCTGAATTTAGCTACAAGATGAAGATTTTACTTGCGTTTGTTCTGATTGTGAATTATAAATGATTTTCTTTGAGATCAAATAATTGTTAAACCTTGGCTTGATATTATGCCGTTTGTGGTGGTCTTTTGAGCTAACCAATTCCGATCCATGTGCAACAGCAAGCGAGTCTTTGCCTTTGGTAATGATCAGAAGAACACAAGCTCAGGAGACAAAGAGTGCATAGGTCACTTGCAGTATGGAAAGCATCGATACTTCTCGCTGGTATCGATATACGGCCGTATTGTTTTCGATCCAGTGCTGTCGATCCGGGTTTGGTATCGCCGATATCTAACATTTGGTATCGGTATGGGCATATCCTATCGGAACGAAATTTACAATCTTGTATAATTAAAGAACGTCTACCAAATGAATGATATACAACCTTGGTCAGAAAGTTTGAAAAGCGTTCAAGATTGAATCAGTTTAAAGATCTTTGAAGCTCAAATAAACACACAAAACAGCTTGTGAAGGCTCTGTAATTCTCGAGCTTTTAGAAGTCAAACTACAACTCGTGGTGCTGACGCGAGCGCTGGGTGACCAGGCCGCTATTGCACAATATCGTTACATCCTCCTCTTTCTTAAATACAATATGAAACAAACTGCAAGTGACAGTAAATAAAAATAAAATAAAATAACAACTAAGTCTGTGAGATAAAGAGTCAAAGATGTCCACAAAGTTCAACTGCACTGCGCAAAGTCTATCCTAACGGTACAAGAAACGAACTAAAGATGTTCACAGAGGGCAAATGTAACTGCCCTGTGCATCCTAACATAAAATGAAAATATAACAAGTGACATTTCTGCTTGACTGCACCCCTCAGGGCTGGCAGTAGTCCTTGAAACGGACCGGGGTCCTGATTAAACGCCCTCTGGTGGATCTTCTCTCAGTTGGCTGAGGGGTCTCTGGAGCTCTTTGAGAGGCCTCTGGTCCTTCTGGAGCTGTGTCCTCAGGTAGAGGTGTGTCAGGCTGAACTGGGTCGAGGACTCTTTGAGACTGGTCATCCGCCAGAGGTGGCTCATCTGGTTCCCCTGCACGGCTATCAATTGCAGGACTCTCTCGTGTCGCTATCAGATCCTTCCTGTTTCTCCTGAATCTCGTCCCTTCGATATCAACTTCATAGGACCTTGGCGCAACTTTCTGGAGACATGTTGCTTTCTTCCACAGCTTTTTTTGATCTTTTGGATCTTCATTCTTACGATATCTCCAGGTTTGAGCTATTTTAGTCGTTTGGCCCCTTTGTTGTAGTAGTGTGCTTGCTTTTCTCTTTTCTTTGTTACAAGATCCTTAGCAGGCTTTGGAAGCTTGGGTTTCAGTAATCTTGCTGAAGTTGGGAGGAGAGTCCTGGTTCTCCTTCCCATCAGCCTCTGTACTGGCGATGAATCAAGTCCTTCAGTCGGAGTGTTCCTCCAGTCGAGTAGAGTGAGGTAAGGATCCTTGTGGTCGAGCACTGCTTTCTTGAGAATTCGTTTGGCCGTGGTAACTGCTTTCTCGACTTTTCCGTTTGATCGAGCATGGTATGGAGAGGACGTGATATGTTCAAAGTCCCATTCTCGAGCGAATGTTTTGAAATCTGATGAGGAGAACTGGGAACCATTATCACTTCTGACAATGTTGGGGATTCCATGCCTGGCAAACTGCGATTTAAGACTTGTAATTATCGATGAAGCTCTTGTATCAGACAGGGCTCGTAACTCAAAGAAATTGGAGTAATCATCTACAACAATGATGTACTCTGTCTTATGCAGTGTAAATAGATCCACAGCAACCTTTGACCAGGGTCTGTCGGGTACTTTCTGGGGCACGAGGGGCTCTTTGGGCTGTTCCATGCGAAATGAATTGCATGTTCCACAAGCAGAGACATGGTCCCTGATAGCCGAGGTCATTCCGGGCCAGTACAGGATTTCCCTTGCGCGCCGAAGGCAGCCCTCAATGCCAATGCTTGCATGGATTTTTTTAGCATCTCAGACCTCATAGACGCTGGTACTATGACTCTGTTCCCTCTGAAGAGTGTTTCATATTGCACTGTCAGCTCATCTCGGTAAGAATAAAATGCGCGGATTTCTGATGGGGCCGCTTCTCTTCTCTCCGGCCACCCAAGCTCAATAGTCCTCTTCAGCAGCTGCAGGACTGGATCATCCTTAGTGTTCTGTTGAAAATCTGCAAGGCGCTCTCTGGTGACGGCAAGATGTTTAGTCACATCGACGTCTTCTACTGATCGGATGAATTCTATTTCACTCTGTGAGATATGGTCTGGTACGGGTAGGTACGCCCTGCTCAGGGTGTCGGCTATGTACGTCTCTTGGCCTCTCTTGTAGACAACTTTAAGCTGGTAGTTCTGCAAGCGCATCATCATTCGCTGGAGTCTCTTCGGGGCTGTAAGTAGAGGTTTCTTTAGGATAGCCTCCAGGGGCTTGTGGTCAGTCTCTACTGTGACCTCTCGGCCAAAGAAGTACTGGTCGAACCGTTCGCATGCATGTACAATCGCCAGCAGTTCTTTCTCGATCTGGGCGTAGTTCTTTTCTGTGGTTGTAAGTGACCTTGATGCGAATGCGACTGGCTGGCCCTCTTGCAACAAAGCAGCTCCAAGGCCTGATTGCGATGCGTCACATTGTAGGGTGACCTCTTTTGACACATCATAGTAGCGAAGCACGGGCTGACCAGTGATGAGTCGCTTTACGTCTGTAAAGGCTCTTTCATGAACTTCATCCCAGTGCCATTCAACATCCTTGTCTTCTAGTCGCCTCAGTGGTTCCGTGACTGTGGACAAATGTGGCAAGAACTTTGAGAGGTAATTTGCCATTCCCAGAAACCTCTTTACTGCCTGTACATCAGTGGGCTGTGGCGTCATCACGATTGCCTCTACTTTCTTTGGGTCTGGTTTCAGTCCATCGGCTGTAAGCAAATGGCCGATGTAAGGTACTTCAGTAAGTCTCAGGCGGACCTTGTCTTTGTTAAGAGTGAGATTTGTTTCTCTGGCTCTTTCAAGGACGATTCTCAGGTTCTTGTCATGATCTGAGGTGGCGGTCTCCATGTCGTCTCCGTCTCCGTACACCAAAAGGTCATCGGCAATCACTGCAGTGCCTTTGATATCTCCAAAGGTATCATTCATTCTCTTCTGGAATTCCTCAGGCGCTGAGGAGATGCCAAAGGGCATACGTAGCCAACGGAAACGACCGAAGGGCGTGTTAAAGGTAGTGAGTTTGCTGGAGGCTTCATCTAGAGGGACCTGCCAGAACCCACTTTTAGCATCTAGTACAGAGAACACCTTTGCTTTGCTAAGTTTGGTGGCAACTTCTTCAATGGTAGGGAGAGGATAGTGAGGCCGCTTTATGGCTCTGTTTAGATCTTTTGGATCGATGCATATTCTGAGCTTGTTGGGCTTGACCACTGTTACCATACTTGACACCCAATCTGTCGCTTCACTCACTGGGGCGAGAATGTCGTTCTCCTCCATTCTTTTCAATTCCTGTCTAAGTGGCTCTCTGAGGGTAACAGGTACCTTGCGAGGTGGGTGTATCACTGGTTGTGCTGTTGGGTCAATCTCTATATGGTAAGGGTCCGCGAGGCATCCGAGGCCTTCAAAAACATCTGCATACTCTGTTAAGATGTCGTCATCAATGACTGTTTTCGACGTTGATGGCGTATACTGGCTGTCTCGCGTTACTGTATCCACATGATGGAGGGGGTCTTTCACCAGAACTTTCAAGAAATTCAACCTTTGGCACGACTCTGCACTCAGAAGTGGTCTCACGTCTCCATCAACAACTTGGAACTCGAGGACATGGGACGATCCATCTCTCGTGCACTTGAGTTTGCACTTCCCCACTGGGTACATAACTGCTCCATTGTACATGGTTAGCTTAGCCTTGCTTTTCTCAATATAGAGGTCATCAGGGTCTCCCATAACTCTTGCATAGTCCTTCAGTGGTAGAAGGTTACAGGTCGCTCCACAGTCGAGCTGGAACTTAATATTAGCGTTGTCGTTTACCATCATTGTCACAAACAATTGAGTGGCAACGTCATCATTACTCTTGGTGTTCAGTGATCCAATTTTGTGAGTGACCATGTCGATAGCAAATTCGTCTTCAGTATCATCTTCTATTTCTACCAGATGGAGTCGTTTCCCTGTTCTTGGCTGTTTTGTTTCTTTTGTTCGGCACTTTTTTGGAAAATGATTTGCAAGACCAGACTTCTGGCACTTTGAACCATAGGCGGGGCAGAGGTTTTTATTCCTTGGGTGTCTTCTGCCACAGAATTTGCAATCTATCATAGGGAATTTACTGGGCAGTTTTTCAGGAGGCTTCTCGGTGGTGATGGCGCTGATTGATTCATCGGTAGTCTTGTCCGCTTTTATTTGCTTCAGTTGGATTTGGGTGAGTTCGGATGACCGGACTTTCTCGATTGCAGTTTCCAAGGTTAGCTTTGCATCTCTCAGGAGTCGTTCTCTTACTGAGGAGTCTAGTATACCAAAAACGATCCGATCGCGGATAAGCGACTCTTTGAGTGCCCCAAATTCACAAGTGTTCGCTAAGTTTTTCAATACTGTCACGTAGTGGTCGATGGACTCGCCACTGTCTTGATTTCTCGAGAAAAAAAACATAGCCTTCATATATAGTGTTCTTCCTGGGGTTGCAAAAGGTCTCGAACTTCTCCAAGACTTTTTCGATTTTGAGATCGTCGCCTTCTTCATTCCACGTGAACGTGTTGTAAACATCGACAGCCTCTTCGCCGATTACGGTAAGTAGAGTCGCGACACGTGTGGGCTCGTCTTTCTTTGCTACGCCTGTTGCTATTTCATAATTGCTCCATGACTGTTTGAATTTCTTCCACTTCTGGGCTGTGTTCCCTTGCTGGAGTTGTAGAGGCTCCGGCGGAGGCAGGCCAAATGAAGCGACGGCCATGATGGATTTCTAAAGCGTATTCAGACTTCAGTTCGTGGCGTTCACGAGTTCACGCGAATCGTTGTAAGTAAATCCAAGATGACCACTTCTGACACCATGTAAAGATCTTTGAAGCTCAAATAAACACACAAAACAGCTTGTGAAGGCTCTGTAATTCTCGAGCTTTTAGAAGTCAAACTACAACTCGTGGTGCTGACGCGAGCGCTGGGTGACCAGGCCGCTATTGCACAATATCGTTACAATCAGTTGAATCAATCAATCATGAGTTGTAAATATCCCCTCATATAAATATACTACGAAAAACTTTGATCGCCCTGTGGCACAGACGTTATGCCAAAATCATTCTCGACAAGAACTCTTTCAGCGTTCCATTGCTGTGACTGCAAAGAACCTGGCCGTTTGTTCAGCTTAAAATACTCAACTCCTTCAGGGTTTTTTCGCAAGGACAGAATTGGTGGCGTTAGCTGACATTAATTTTTTCGTTCTCGTCGAGACCGAGGTAAAACTTGGTCGTCCTTTGTAGCTGTGCGGGATTTTTACTCTGTGCCGGTACGACAGCTGGTCCGAGCACACCGCTGTCGAACAGTTTCTTCATTTACTCATTGGAAATTGGTTTTATATGGGCGGTAATGTTGCCTGTTTTTCTGGGGTCTTTTACAAATGCTCTAATTGGTGGTTTTCACGTCACGCAAGTAAGCTTAATTTTCACGCAAGTGAAAAATAAAATCGCTTACCATTCGATAAATTGAGTCAAGAAATTGAAATATCGTAGAAGAGTAATAAATAAACAACGTGCTAAAGTTTCGGGGATGTGCGATATTCTGAACTCGAGTTATTCGGCAAAAGGTATCACTGAAAATTATAATGTTTAGTATGGAGACGCCATGTTGGAGCCCATCAGAGGGGCTCCAATATGGCGGCCGGAAACCAGTGGAAACATCTGGAGTTTACTTTGGCTCTCTCAAAACGTTTATTCTCTCTGTTAAACTTGAAAACATTCGCACAGGCACTTCTCTTAACAAAAAAAAAAAACAAAAAAAACATATTGGTTACTCAGAACTCGAAAACATAAGGCGAATCGATAGCTTCGCTCACCTGATATGATACCCAGAAACAATGCCGATGTCACGCATAAAAAAAGAATTAAAATCTTATCTTATCTTATCTTATTGTGAAAATATCGTGTTCTATTTTCAAAACAAAGCGGTCTACCGAGCTGAAGACAGACCAGCAGATATATGTTTAAAGATGACTTTTACCTGATAAAGGTAAATATTTTAAATTTTAAATACTTTATTTGCCTCAGTAACAGCGGGGTCAGAGATAATGAAAAAAAGTTTGTTGAGCGGCGTCGAACGAAGGAAACTATCAATAGCGACTCTCAGATGGACGGTTACTAAAACCCACAGAAGTTCACTGAATAGTTGCATCATGCACTCGCAACTGATTTATGCAAACTATCACCTGAAACCCGTCAAACAGGCTCTTTGCGGGATCCGGTCACATGGTACGGAATAACTAAATTACGCTGGGAGGCAAATAGCGCAGTGGGACTTTCAAAACAAAGGAAAGTCAGGCAGGACTGGTAAGAGCTCCTTTGTTTTGCAAGTCCCACTGCGTTATTTGTGTCCCAGCGTAATTTATTCCAAACCATGTGACCGGATCCTGCAAAGGGCCTATTCATTATCGCACGTCTGTTGGTTGTGAAAGTAATATATATTTTGTAAATGAATTTTTACTTTCGCTGCAGCCACTAGTTTGCATGGTAAGTGAGGCTAGTAAATTGTCTGAAAAACGTTTCTCTACAAACCAAAACTTTAACATTTTCGAAAAGTAAAATGACAGTTGTTCCAAACTGGGTAACCAGCTGTGAGCTTGTTTGTCGCTAGAAGTTGAGCATTTATTAGGATTCGGAAAAGTTCCGGCACTTGGAGATACGACGTCTCTGAAACTCCCATTCTATTAACGTACAAGTGTATATGAAATAGCTTTTGAATTCAAAATGTTTAGATTTTTGAGGTACCACTAGTTGACGATAGGAATAAAATTTGGTTTACAGGGCTCTTTTTGCGTTATGTATCAAACCTCACTTACTATTTTTAACTCAACTACACCACTATCTATATCTGTTCCTCTAAGCATCTTTAGACATGTTAGAATGAACTGTCTTTGTATGAACTTGCAAACAAACTAACTACTCAGTGGAAATTAGAAAAATGTACTTAGATGTAATATTACTTATTTTTAAAAACAGTAATTCTATTGGCATATTACTTAAAAAAAATTAAGAAAAAAGTTAAAAAATATTAATCAATAGCATAATTACAATACCAGGTCAATCTAGTGCATGACGTATTTTTCATATCTTTCATAGATAAGCTAACGCATAGGATCAATCTTGTTAGCTTTTTGTTTAATCTCTTTTGACATCTTAACTTTTGTTATTGTCCTGGTTTATATCAGTGTAGGCAACCCTAGCGTATTTGTGTGCGTAAATAAAGTGTGTGGGGAAAAATCAATTGATTGAGTGATTAGTCTCGCTAACTGCAGTCTTCAGCTCGAGCACTTTGCCTTTTGTTGTTGTTTCGAACAACGTTTTCCCATTAAAGAGTATACAAGAAGTTCGGTCGAAATGTCGTGCGCTTTTACCGTTAGATTTTACTTCAAGCTGAGATTTGCCAGTTTTTTTTTGTCTACAGTAAATTTAACTGCACTACAGAATATTTAACCAAGTTTACGGTTTATAGTTTGGCCAGATAAGGTAAAACAAATGAAATAAGCGCCCCTTCATATGAATCGGACGTCTAGTGTCCAACATATAAGCAGTCTCCCTTTAAACAGCGGCCCGTTTAGTATCGTAGATCGAATTTTTGAGTTATCTGTATGGAGTATCATGTTTCCTGGAATTGTTAAAGAAAGGAGAAACAGTTTTAGAGTCTCTTGTGGACTCGGTTATTTTTTCTTGTATTCACTGTATTTATAGAAAAATAGTTTAATCCGAAAATTCATCAGTTTTACAAATATGAGCCCCTTGAATTTAAGGGGAGGTTATGTTGTTGTTTTT
>JAEMPF020030579.1:19271-21604 GCA_022496165.2 Catalaphyllia jardinei
GGTTGCGTTGTCTAATTTGGATTCTAACAAGAGCACTGGTCATGACCTCATACCTCCAAAGATCTTAAAGTTAGCGAGTAGGGAACTTTCTCACCCCCCTGGCTGACTTATACAACCGCTGCATTAAATCATGTGATTGGCCTCTGCACTGGAAGAAAGGTGACTGGGTCCCAGTGTTTAAGAAAGACAGTAAACAGGACATTAAGAACTATAGACCTGTTACAGTACTAACAGTGATAGGAAAGGTCTTCGAACAGCTATTAAGTAAACAATTGACATCATTTATTGACCCAAAGTTAAGCCACAACTTGACTGCATATCGAAAGGGCCAGAGCTGCGAAACTTCCCTTATTGGACTGGTAGAAAGATGGAAACGGGCTGTTGACAACAGGAACGTTGTGGGAGTATTGTCCACCGACATGTCTAAGGCATTTGATTCGCTGTACTCTCCCTTACTGATCAACAAACTGAAGGCGTACGGTTTTTCTAATAACTCCTTAGCCCTGATGCGATCATATTTCACAAATAGAAAAAAATCGAGTAAGGATCAATCAAGAAACGACAAGTGACTGGCACGTGACCACAAGAGGCTGTCCCCAGGGATCGGCCTTCGGGCCTCTTCTTTGGAATGTTTTCCAAAACGATTTACATTTTTCCACTGACGAAAACAGGCTATTTATGTATGCCGATGACCACCAACTGTTTTCTGTTGCGAAAACTAGTAACGAGGCGGAAAGAATTTTAACTAGGGAAGGTAACAACATCTCTGAGTGGTATAACAACAATCTCCTACAAGGAAACTTTTCAAAGTATCAGGTGATGAGTCTGGGTCCGAGGAATTGCCAAAAGGATTTACACATCGTGATTGGCGACGCTGAGATTGATCAGAAGTCAGAGATACCTCTCTTAGGAGTTACATTAGACGACAAGCTAACATACTCGAGCCATATAAGCAAGGTTTGCAGAAAAGCCTCATGTCAAACGGGTGTCCTTTTGAGATTACGTAATCTTATCCCGACATCGGCAAAACTACACATGGTCAAATTCGCCATAATACCTCATCTTACATATTGTTAGACTGTCTGGCATTTTTGTCGTGCTTCCGATACCAGAAAACGGGAGCGAATCCAAGAAAGAGCGTTACGCTCTGTCTACTGTGATAATGTATCATCGTATGAAGAACTCTTGCAAAGAGCGAGCCTGCCTACACTATACACGCGAAGACTACAGGACATAGCAATCATGATGTTTAAAGTTAAAAACGGTCTGGCGCCCCCGTATATCACGGACTTATTCGTTGTCTCTAGCACTCATTATAAGTTAAGAAACTCAGACTTCATAATACCAAGATTCAGGACAGTTGCATACGGTAAACACAGCCTGTCGTACCTAGGCCCGCTTCTATGGTCAAAACTTGAAAGATCTATTCGGATGTCTGACTCACTGGAAATTTTTAAAAAACGAATGAAACAAGTTAATTTTAATAGTCTACTGGACATTGAATGTAAAGACTGTTTATTATGCAATGATTAACCAATCATTTTAAACATGTAAATACACATACATACATACATACACATAAATTTCATATCTCGTAGTTTTGAAGTAATTTTAGCTCTAGGTTAGTTAGGTGTCCCCAATTAGCGCACGTTGTACGCTAGAGATTTCGACACGTAAATAAAGTTCTTATCTTATCTTATCATGAAACACTTTATTCGTTAACTGCTCGCCAACAATGGCCCAAGAATAAAGTGAAGAAAGTTTTCAATTTCGTACCGTCCCATCGTTGATAAACGAATGCTGGCCGACAGAAAACATAGGCATGCACGCAAGGCCTGAAAGAGTTATTTTTTGTGAATAACAAGTCCGAGTAGTAGTGAATAATGCTTGCCAGTCAATGGTGTTACCAATCTGGTCCGTTAATAGTGATTGGTCAGTAAAGCCTTCATGGTAATGACCGCAAGACTCGTGTTAAGTTTGTCACCGGTCATTGGTCGGTTTCGATCCATCGATTGTTAGTTGTTAGAAGTCCGTTTGTCGGTTTTTTTTTCGTCTTGGATAAGTCATTTGTAAGGCACCTGCCCCTGTTGACATCTGTTAAGAGGCTTTTGTTGCAAGTTAGTGTACCAGCTTTTCAGATTCATTCGTTGAATAGTTCGTACAGTAAGTTTTCGCTGTAACTCCTTTCATAATTTGAAGTGGTTTTTGACGCCAAAGGTGGAAACAGAATAAGAACGTGCTGTTCCGTGACTCGACCTGTCAGATGTGATAGTCTGATAATTAGATTAGTTTTTGTTTATCCGTGAGTGTAGGTTTTTGTCGAGGGTCGAGGG
>JAEMPF020030580.1:0-17500 GCA_022496165.2 Catalaphyllia jardinei
GAAACAATCAGAGCATGTGCTTTGCTTTAGTTATTAAAAGAAAATTTTGATTTGGAAAGCTTTGTGATAAATCACGTTTGCACAGAAACTTCTCTAAGCATAATAGCGAAGTGCTAGGAGAACCTGAAAGGCATTATAAATAGATGTTATCAAAAAGAATCTTGCAGTGGGCATCAAACACCACAGGATCTACATGTTAAAAATGTCCAGAGAGCAATCAAACAAGATCTGCGGACCGCTGAGAAAACAGCCAACTTAAGAACTTGGACTTAAAATTTAGCTTCAAACACTTATTTCATCAGTTTATACTGATACGAATTTAGCTTAACTAAGAGTAGAAAATATTGGGAAGAAGGAAGGATCTTACAAAAGTTTTTTAAATGTTAAAGTAAAACAAATATTCACCTGCGTTTCCGAAGCCCGTGGGCAGCGTCTCGTCGTGTTCCTTTCCAATTCCTCCTTCATTTCCTCGACGAGCAACTGTATTCTTGCTTGTTTGAGAGAGTCGAAATCGGTCAATGACCTCACAGTCTGCCATGACGACAAGAAAGGGACGTTTTTGATAAGACTGTGGTCTTCGCGCTTAACATAAAGGTCCGCCTCCGGTCGCCGTTTTGTTTATTTTTGCGAAATTTCCCACTTCCCGGTAACTTTACGGGAGGTCAAGACCTCCCGTAAATTACCGGGCAAGTTAACGGAATCCAAAATAACGGGAGTTTCGAGAAACCCCCGTAAAGTTTACGGGAACTTAACGGGTGACTTACCGGGCCCGATAATTTACCGGGTCTTTCGAGAACCAGGCCCCTGGTTTGGTCGACCGATCTTGTCAGTGACAGATAATAAACAATTATTAAATGAGGTTTTTGTGATAACCCTTACCAAGACTTTGATTATTCTGGATACCACAAAAACCGAATCTAATAATTGTTTTATTATACATTGAACGAAAAAAATGGAAGTCATGTTTTTGTTTCTTCACTGACGGGAAGCAACACAAAGTGCGCCAACTTGACATGATTACCCTCCGAAATTCATTGCGAGCGCAACCTACAGATTATTCACTAATCTGTAGGCACAGATTCTTTTTTTTCTTTTCCCTTATTAGATCTTTCACAGATTCTACGTAAACTGGCAGCATTTTCGTTTGCGGTTCTTTGCATCTTGAAGCAGTTTGGCATGTAAAAAATTGTTTCATTGTGCTAGTTTAAATTTTTTTATTAAAAAAATGAAGCTCCATTCCACCGGTATTGAGAATCAATCTCGAATATTCTCTCTGTTGCTGCTCTGAGAGCTTTTTATAAGCTATTATTTTATCATTTGGTATTTGCATTTGGCTGTACATGTAACAGTCAGCGATTGCAAATCCTTTTAATATAACTTCCAGCAATAGAGGATAAAGCGTGAGACAGTCAATCCGTCGAGAACGGGCCTCATTCCAAGGGTAACCTCCCCGAGTTATAAAGATCACTCTCGATTTGGTAATTAATCCCAGGCCGGAAGGTCTAAAAATAGACCATCTTGTTACGTTGTCAGCCCGTGGACTTAACACGTTCTTATATTGCCGGTGGCAACATTATACTGCAGGATAATGGCTAAACTTAAAAATTAATAAACGTCCTATTTATGTAGCAACGAGTATTTAGCTCTAGGGAAAACTTATATTCCTCTTGTAGCGTAGCCAATTAAAATGCAGAATTTGCACTAGTCCACAAGTTGGGTGATACTAAATGTGGTTATTTCTTACCAATGATTGATCTTCTTTCGCCTCGCCCGTTTAGCTTGCCGAACGTTAAGGCTACCGCACACTAGCCGATTTTTTGTCTGCGACAAAATCAGGGCTTGTCGGGTGATATCTGACAGTGCTAGATCTCAAAACGTCTTGTCGGGCCTTGTCGACTAGTGTGCGGTGCACCAAGACAATTTGGCGGTGCTCGCGCGTACCTCAACCAATGGGGAAGTATCATGAGAGTCACGTGAACAAGCGTCTTTCCAACATGGCGGAGATTAACTTGGCCCCAAACCTAAACTCGCCTAGTCGCGACAAAAAATTCGACCCTACCACAATATAAAAATACTACCTTAAGGGAAAGTTTGTTTTCATTTCCAAATGAATTTCCGAGAGTTTCGCGACGATGTTTTTCAGCCTGTAGAATATGTCTTCCCATATGTAGCATGATTTTATCTTCGTTGATTTATATTTGATTTAAACTTCTTTTCTTTTAAATTTAAACTTCATGTCTAAAGTGTATTTAAATTTAAAACAAATTTCTATTTAAACTTATTTAAATCTTTTTATTCACTTACATTTAAACTTTTAAGAGCGACTCTCTCTGCAGGGACCGGGTGAGATTGAAAAAATGTGGCACAAGGTTGAAAAAATGGATCCCTTGATATTTCGCCCAGAGATAACCTATGGTATGCTAAGAATCGTGATATAAGTTTTAGGTTCTAGAGTTTTTACATTTTGGAGAAAATTACAAAAAAACCGTAGACAACCCGTGAAACCGAAAAATCACAGAAATGAGCTCAAATTTCATGATCAGATAATCGAACTCGCGTGAAGGCGCATAGCAAATTATGGTTTTCTGTAGTTTATAATTTTATTTAGGAGGTATTGACTAAGCTGCCTTGATGGTATTTTAGACCTTCAATTATCATTCCGAATTCCTGGAGAGCAAGCGAAGAGAACCGTAATTTCTAGACTTCGAAAATCCAAAATTCCATACCCTTTTCAAACATCTCAAGACATACTCGGTATTATGTAGAATTCTTTCGAAATTTGATTCTAGCAAGTACAAGAGCTGTTCTTCAACATGATATAATTTTTTTCTGGGCAAAAGTTATTTCTGAGGCGAGCGGCCCAATGCAAGTTGACCCAATTTAACCTTTCGAAGAGATTTCGTTTAACCAGCAAATGTAAACAAATCGACTAGACTTGGCTCGCTTTCTGAGCAAACCATTGAAAAACCCTGCCATTTCCCATTAAAACTACCCAGTAAACCTGAGATAATACTTCAATAACAGCTTACCTTCCAAGTGGATGTTTGAAGGCAAATAATTTTGACGTTCTCAATTAATTTTTCCATGGCTTTCTTGTTGCCACGCTTTATAATTTAGGGTCATATCTTGACGTCGAGCTTGTACACCGGTTTCAGGTGAGGCTTGTGCAACACTTTTCCGGAAATTCAATCCATATATTGCAATATATACCTCTCAGTGAACAACCTCTTAATATTCATTTAGTTTCTTGTATAACAACAAAAAAATTCCTGAGGCAAGACGTAACCCGACTCTAGGTCTTGGGAGTGTAACGCAATCTTTCCTTTCCTCTTTGTTTCTCAAAGCTCCCGGTAATTACCGGGCCCGTTAAGCTGTTTTTGTTTTCCATTCCAGACGGAATTTTCAAAGTTTTGAAAATTGTAAAGTAAATTTATCAGCTAATCAAACAAAATAGTCTTCATTGGAGGTCACAACACACCTTACTATTCTTGAGACTGATTCGGGCCGTTAAGTTACCGGGGCGGGACTTTCGAGAAACGGGCCCCAGGTGATTATTTTTTTCTTCTAACGGGGGAGGGGGAGAAAAGTTTACCTATGCAAACAGCTGCTTTTTCTTGTTGAGGTTGCACGCTGTGTATTCAACAGTTCATTACATGACCACTAGTGCAATTAATTAAGATTTTCCATCATGATATAAACATACCACAGGACGTTTTTATGTCTCTTGTTCAAAATATTTAATACAGCAGTTCACTTAATTGCTTCCACTCGAAATACCATTTTCTTTCAAGTTAAAACGAGACAAGTTCCCGTTTTTCTCCTTAGCGTACTCAGCTATTGCTCAGCTCACTGTGTAGTGGAAAATAGCTAAGAGTTCGTAACCACACCCTATTCACTCCCCCTAGTCCCCTACCCCACCCTTGTGTTAACTTTGGATTTAAAGTGAGTGGAAACAAAATGTATTTGGACGGCCCATTCCATTTTTTTTATTAAAGGGGGCGTAGGGGGGGGGGGGGGGGGGGGGGGGGAGGCAACTGAAAGATTTTGAAAACAAAATTGCGCGGGCGCAAATCGGAAAACATATTTCCCGCTCAACCACGTTCCTTGTTTACGTTTCATAGATACTATCATCACCAGCAATGTCAAGCCCGGTACATATGTCTCTATGTTTTACAACCGATGACTTGGTGGTGTTGAGTTTCCCTCTTGAGGTCATCATTTCGCATAGATTATCCTTTTCCCACGTGATGGGGTGTCCTGGCAAAAGTTTGCGGGCGATCGAAAAGTTCGATTTTAATAGATAACAGCTCAAACGCAGTGAGAATTCTATATTTAAAACCTTTTTGAGGTAAACAAACCGCTTGCCATAGGTCTATTTGCGCTTGGTAATTGTCTGTTTTAAACTTAGATCTCTCTCGATAACAACTCTCAAACAGTTTTGTGCTCTTTGCTCGTAGGAAAAGAAACATGTCTTGTGTGAACCCAAAAGAAAATCATTTTTAGTATCCAAAGGGATAGTGTTCGAGAATTATATCATGAACGCATGCGTCTACTTCTGCACCAAAAAGTATCTTGTTGAACATAATTTCTAAAAAGGTAGATGCACCATAAAGGGGACCTATTTCACGTGTTAAGGTCTTTCGCGCGAAAATTTTTTAACATTGATTTTTTTCCTGAAATTTTTCCCATTAAAAGATGATGAGTTAGTGATGTCAGAAATGTAAAATAAATGGGGGTCACCGACTTCGTTTTGGTAAGAACATGCCCGGAAGAACACCTTAATCTGAGTAAATCGGGCGTCGTTAGCGATGAAGGCCACAGTGGCTGCAAGCCCCAAAATTTTGCAATTAGAGCTTTGAAGCCAAGTGTTCTCCACCAAATATGGTTTAAATGGACCTATTAAGCGAATTTAGTCAACTGCTAAGGTTCCTCAAAGAACAAGTTCGCATTTAGCGACCATGGTTTCACACGCCTTGCAGCCGCAAGATGGCAGAATTCCGTATACACTTTACATTTAAGTCCACATTGTTGATACTGAATAAATCGTCGATATACCGAAAGGTGTCGCTGAACTGGATGGCTTTTGTAATGTCCTGTTTCATTGTTTTGACCATGAAATCATACTCGAAGGTATGAAGGAAGAGATCAGCCAATAAAGGTGCACTATTGGTGCCCATTGGTAAATACTAATGGGCAAATTGGTAAATACAATTAATACAAGTTAGAAAAACTCTCTTTGCGGCCAGTAACTATCCCTTTTTCAGATATATGTTACTATTCCCTTTTATCTAGCCTTAGGAAATCATTAGCAATGAACCTGCGGAGGCATTTGACTTTTGGAGCTAAATTTAGATAGTCACTAGCAAATGGCAAAAGTAGTGTTGCATGTATATACACCGATTCTAAGTATTGCATACAAAGAACTCTTCTCCGAAACATAGGCTTGTGATTACAAATAAAGAAGGTACATTTAGATCAAACCGAAGACAATTCATGCTAGTAAGGAAGAAAATAAAGAAATGAGCAAGAGCAAGACAAAACTATCCATGCGGATGTATTTGCGGCACGCGATCACTTAAATGTAAACATTGCGTGACATCGATCTGGTCTATTTTTCAGTTCCTCCAGTTCTATTAGTTCCTTCATTTCGTGCCTCTTTTCATTGAACTATCCAATACAAAACTCAATAGATACCCTGAGGATGCGTTATATGCAAGACATGGATCCAGGTTCCGCAAAAATATCACAAGAGCCCGAGAAAGGTGACTTAAAAATGTCGTAGCCGTATAAAAAGGCCGGTGGCTGAGCACGGCAGCAAGCCACAAGAAAATTAGTGAAGAACATCAAAATTATTTGCCTTTCAAACACCCATTTGGAAGGTAAGCTGTCACTAAAGTATTATCTCAGGTATCGCAGGTATCTCAGGTATACTGGGTAGCTTTAATGGGAAATGGCCAAGGCTAGTGGATTTGTTTACATTTGCTGGGTAAATAAAATCTCTTCGAAAAGACAAATTGGGTCAACTTGCATGGGGCAGCTCGCCTCAGAAATAACTTTTGCCAAGAAAAAATTTATATCACGTTGAAGAACAGCTCTTGTACTAGCTAGAATCAAATTTTGAAAGAATCGTACATAATACCGAGTATGTCTTGAGATGTTTGAAAAAGGTATGGAATTTTAGATTTTCAAAGTCTAGAAATTTCGGTTCTCTTCGCTTGCTCTCCAGGAATTCGGAATGACAATTGAAAGTCTAAAATACCATCAAGGCAGCTTAGTAATACCACCTAAATGAAATTAAAAACTACAGAAAGCCATTATTTGCTATGCGCCTTCACGCGAGTTCGATTATCTGATCATGAAATTTTGAGCACATTTCTGTGATTTTTCGGCTTCACGGGTTGTCTACGGTTTTTCGTAATTTTCTCCAAAATGTAAAAACTCTAGAACCTAAAACTTATATCACGATTCTTAGCATACCATAGGTTATCTGTGGGCGAAATATCAACGGATCCATTTTTCCGACCTTGTGCCGCCCCTCACGCGGTGGTTAGGGAGAGTCGCTCTTAACATGTCTTTTAAACCTTATTGCAATATTTCGTTAATTTGCTTAAGTTTGATTTAATCCTTTTTCTTCATTTAGATTTAAACTTTCAAAATATTACTGTAAACTTGCCAAGTTTTATTTGATTTAAACTACGAAATTTTATTTAGGCCAGGGTCACGCGTTTACATAGGTCGCATATTCTTCATCGGCGGCCAATTTGTTTTAGCTGTATCGTCAGTAAAGATGTACGAAGGCACTTAGTAGAGTGTCCAAACCACTAAGCGAAGGACCCGGGCTTTTCCTTTCTTCCTCCAGCACTGATTGGAGCCCTGCTGTGAATGCCAGTCGTTCAGCAGTAATAGCGTTGGCGACCATCAATGAAACCCTGAGGCGCTTAGCTTGGAAAGGGAATGCTGCGGGAAAGTACATCAGCCCGGCCTCTGTGGGTGATTGAACGGACAAGAACATCTGCAGTTTGCAGTTTGCAGATGAATCGCTTCTAAAACCTTCATAGCCAGATGTCTTTGGGATTTTTCCTTACGATATGAGATATCGAGGACTCCTCATTAGAGTATACAGTGTATCATCCTTATTACCTTACAAAGAGCAGTTTCTTCTTTGTGTGGTTTTAAGGGAGCTCCGGCGGCCCGAAGGGCCGCCAAGCAGAGCCCCATAATTCTAGGAACAGGATTACATGCATACATAGAAGTTAAAACCCATGCAACTCTTTTCTCATGGCAAGCGGCATTGCTCGTGGGCGTGTACGCACAACGAGGGCGACTGAGTCGCGCAACATGGCGGTCATACTCCAAATAATAGGTTGACAGAGACATGTAGCCTTGGTTAACCGTGTACTTCTTTGATATTGGACATCCATGTTATGATTAATTGACACCTGTCAAAACAAGATATCTGCTGACCAGTATCACGTGACCATATCGCGGCCTCAAGTGTACAGCGCATCGGGGTCACGTGTTTTTTGAAGTTTACCGTTGACCAAGTGGTGGTTTTCGATTGGATTGCGCGCTCATGTCAGGTTAACTTGTTGAAAACAGGGCAGGATTGTTCGAAAGCCTGTTAACGCTAGAATTATTCGAATTATAACTTTTTCTTCTATACAAATGTTTTTTGCTGCTTTGTTTTGAGTACATGGCGATTATAAAACTCAAAACAGAAAGTCAAACAATAAACAGAAAACCTCACCGCAAAGGTAAAAAACTCAAGTCAACATTCTACCTTTTCCTGGGTTAGCACAATCGTTCACTAAACGACCCTGCCAAGGAGCTACGCTTTTAGGCTGGCCTCCATCTATAT
Organism: Catalaphyllia jardinei; assembly: GCA_022496165.2. NCBI lineage: Eukaryota > Metazoa > Cnidaria > Anthozoa > Scleractinia > Caryophylliidae > Catalaphyllia > Catalaphyllia jardinei. The sequence continues at coordinate 7,859 of JAEMPF020030580.1, forward strand.
ATTATTGTTCTATGCTAGCGACGCTTTCGTATCAGAGAATTTACCACTGAGAGATATTCTACCTGGGCAGCTTGGCGTGTTTTAAAATGTTTCCTCAAATGTGAATTAGAGGAATTTGTTCTTAGAAGCCTTAATGTTTCCTTTTTGATAAAGCCTTTTCTGACGCATGGTGAGTGACACGAATAGAAAGGTCTATAATGTGCTTACACTTTCTTTCTTCACCTTTTTGTTCACTTGTATCTTTGGGACAGAGGAAAGTGCTCGTTGTAGAGGGGTGGCCATTATGGGGAGGTGAGGATGTAGTACAACACCTGTCAACTTTCCGGGGGACGAAGAGGGGTACAGCATTTTGGTCTTGAAAAATGCGCAACCAATCAAAATATTTTAATAAAACAGAAACCAAGTGGAAACAGAGATCCATCGCAACGACAAGCGGTACCGCAGAATCACCTTTTACAATAAAAATTGGTTTTTGTATACAACGTTCGTCGGCCGTAAATACAAATTCGCAAGTTTACATAATATTTTGAAAGTTTCAATTTTTATTAAATAAATAAAAAGGATTAAATCAAACTTAAGAAAATTAACAAAATATTGCAATAAGGTTTAAAAGACATTTTAAAAGTTTAAATTTAAATGGATAAAACGATTAAATAAAAAAAATCTGAACTAGTGTCGATTGGCCGTATTTAAATACGTTCAAAAAGAAATTTGTTAAATCAAATATAAATTAACGAGGATTAAATATTGCTACATATGGGCAGGCATATTCTACAGGCTGAAAAACATCGTCGTGAAACTCTTAGAAATTCAGTTGGAAATGAAAACAAACTATATATCAGAAGAATGTAACATACCATAAAAATAAAATTAAAGCGACTTTTTGTTTCAGTAAGTGTCAGTAGCCGACAAGGTGTGAAAATACCGAGGGTTGTAGCTTCTCTGATTGACTCTGTCGGTATCGGATGTCACAGCACGAGCAAAATGGCTTCATAGTCTTATTCACAAGGCATCAACCAACAAAACTTTGCCTGGCTTTTCGGATATTCTTATTAGTTGTTTAGGTGTTCACACTTAAACGTGGGCGGCCTTAATTTTTGTTTGTTTGGCAAGGTCACGTGATACATGGAAAAGGCTTATTAAGGTTAGTTACTATATGGTATTAGAAAACAGTCCTAAGAAAGCACCAGCGCTGACTGGTTCATAATCGTGTTTGTATAACTCGATGGAGACACAGAACTAGCTGGCGCTGTTGACGTAGTGATGGCGCGAGCAAAGAGAATTCACATTTTGATAATCAAAGTTAACAAGTTGTTTTCCTTTTTCTCGTCGCGGTGTTTTCTAAAAGAAATAGAAAACATGTACTCCGTGTTTGTATCGAGTTATATAAACACTCGTGAAAGTTTGGGAGAACTCGAAAAAGCTGTGGAAACACTCGCCTGCCGCTCGTGTTCCCACAGCATTTCTCGTTCTCCCAAACTTCCACTCGTGTTTACAGAACTTGTAACAACCACGGTACATGTTTTCTATTTCTTAACTGTAGTTTGCATGCAAAATCCCTTTCCATTTAAAATCTGAGAATTCGTAAATAATAACCGCGTGTTAGTCGCTTCTACTTCGTCTCAAAGGTTTACCATAACGAAGGAGAGGGACTTTTTCAAAGGAAAATACCAGCGAGGTAAGATATGTTGTGGATTAAAGATAGGACCCTGGACCTAGTTGATCATTCGAAAACTCAACGAATGGTAGAACTGAATGACGAAAGGGGTATTGAATAGCAAAGCGTTCGTTTTCTGTTTCATCCGTAAAAGCAGTGAGGCAACAGCGAATTTTACATAGAGAAAGATGACCTCAAAAGGGTTTGAAATGTTTTATAATAACCGAGTGATCACAACACGCGTGTCTAAGTTGGCTATCGGCGAATAGTCAAAGAAAACGCAACCATGAAATTCACGGAGTCGTATTAGACGTACAATAGTGGTTGAAATTAAAGTAGGTAGATGTATTAACAGGTATAGATATTTCAAGCGAGAAATAACGAGAAATAAAATATTTTTTAATTTTACTCCCAGAAATTAAATAATTTGCATTTCGCTTCGCGTGCCTGTGAAAATCGTAACCGTTGTTAAGGGTGCAAAATTTAAAATTGTTTCGCCTTCCTTTTCCCTTTGTTTTAGGTAATATATAAAACTACATATAGTAAATGACTCGTGTTAATTTAAATCAAAGGGGTTTGAAAAGAGAAGAAAAAGAAAAATATACGATTTATATTTCGTTGCCGAAACCGTATCTTTAATCCACAATTATACAATGAAATTTTATGTCATCTCATGAAAGCAATCAAGGAAGCTTTTTACGCACTGACGCGGCTCGCAGTCATCTGGAGAAAGTGTTTATATTAATGAAAAAAAGATGAGCTTAACTTCCACAGGATAGGTTTGGTACACCAACATGGCCTCCTTCTGATATAGCTAGCTTCTGCGACGTCATGTCAAAACGCTCGAAGGGTCTGGATGTTAAATTGAGAAAAATCGGCAATTCGAAAAATAGAGAGCAAATTTCTCCATGGCTTTGAATAATGACAAAATTAAGAGCGACGATTTTCTGGTTTCGAGGATCGTCTCAGTAAGGAAATCGATCAATCATTTGATAATTGTAGCGAGCATGCGCACAACACAAACAAAACGAGGACAGCAATGGTTCGCCGCCATATCTGCTGAGGATTTGTCTCCGATTGGATAATTATTTTATTCACTGTTAGTACTTTTTAGCAATAGCTCTGAAACAATCAGGCCTAAGAGAATAAGGGGCCAACTTTGTTCCAGATTAGCGACAAATTTCAAATTCAATATTATTTTGTTTTGGATGCCCCAGTGTGGGCGGTTTGCTCTCCAGCATGGTGGTGTTTGTAATTAAAATTGTGACAAAACAGAATTTAAATTGTAGAATTTTAGTTTGGTTTTTTTTTTTAATTATGCGAGGTTTTGCAGTCTATATATTGTTTGTCCTTCAGTTTTGAGTTGGAATAATCTCAAACTACTCAAAACATAAGCAGAGAAAAACATTTTTGTAGAAGAAATATTAATACTTCGGTTAACTTCCAGTGTTAACTGTATTTGGCTTTTAAACAACCTAGCAGTACTGAACGCGTACCTATGTCGTTTCAACTCGCCAAAGGAAAGATTTAACCTTTTGGAACAGTTGATCGAGTACAGTTTATCTAAGGAACACAGTGATTTATTCATTGGTCACGCATATAAATGTTATCACAAATGAAAAGAACATTTAATTTTTTCTTTTTCAACTGGGAATGAAAATGTACCTACAAGTATTTCCGAGCTATTGACTACACGTAATTCTAATTATAATTTAGGTGGTGATGCTGTTTTAAAATTACCTAAAGTTAATTCAACAAAGTATGGGATTAAGTCATGGAGATACCAAGCTGCCCGACTATGGAACACTCAGTATTCCTAATAATTTGAGAAACATCGATACCTACCGCAGTTTTAAACGTGGACTCAAGGAGCTTGACTTTGTAGGCTTATAGTGCCTTATTTCGCATTTAACATTTAGCTAGTATATAAGTAACGTAGTTTCATAATTTGCAGTTTGTATGTATTGTACAGTTTGTATGTATTGATAGTTTCTTGTTGTTTCTGCTCGTTTGGCGACTTTGCAAACGTTTTTGAAAGGCACGTCGGACGCGTACGAGTAGCTCATTTGCATTAGTGCAGCGCGTGCACTTTCAAGTCCGAGTCGGTGTTTTCAGATTGTCAACAAATCGTGACAAAGATTTGTTTCGTTGTCTTTTGTGCTGAGATGCTACAACAGTTTTCACCAACGTTCGGCCAAAAGGCTACTGACATCATGTGTGTTTCTTTCACTGTGAAACTTAACACTGCGAAAATAAAATAGACAAGGAGTTTTGACTCAATCGATTAAATCAAAATCTTTATTCGAGTTCATCGTAACTTTTCTGATTATTTCTGCTGTAATGACGGATTTTCAGCTAAGCTTTTAATATGTTCTCAAACATTGACCTTAATATATTCAAAAACTAGAGATATTATATGAGTTCGATGTACGCCCAATTTGTCATGTTTTACAAGCTGTGTAAAACACGCATCAGCGAGCTCTCTTATTTATCGACAACAGACAATTTGTTGGATTTTCACACAAACAAAACCAATCAGCATCTACAGACATAAACCTATTGTCACTTATTGGGCCTTAACGCTGCTATAGTCCAAACATATCCAACTAGTTTTTTTTTCTGTGTTATGGAAATCTGTTAGTCTTCTTCATATGTTAAATTTAGATTGGGGTAATGTGAAGTTCTTATAAAAGGAGCAGCGGAACTCAACTTTGTCAGCGATATAAAGCGGGACATACCTAAATTCGGCACTAGCTGTCTTCACTCAAACTGGAGCAATTTACGGCGAAAATACTTAAGCAGAATTCTAACAGCCATAAAGACGTTGAGTTGTGGGCAAAAGCATAAACGATTTCGGGAATTTCGGACGCCATTTCCCCTGCGCGACATCCGCGAAAATCCCCGCAGCAATGTACGCTCGTGTGCCGCAGGCGATGACGCAATTTGTTCTAAAAATAGAAAAATTGTCCCATATCATGGGGCCAACCCCAATACTAGAAATGGCGCGCGCTTACGGTCTCCGTCCCTGATTATGGCTCCTGGTCTGTTATATAGTTTCTTTCTTTCTCTTTCCGTGACTGACCTGTAAACTAGCTTTATAGCTAAGTACTAGTCAGGTTATTGAAGTAAGTATGTATGTACTGTATGTATGTATAATTTAAAACCCGGTGGACAGGAAGTCTTCACTTGAATACTTCTAAATTAATTCTGTTGACCTCAAGTGTTTTATAGACTTCAGAAGTTTAAGAACACAGTTTAAAATCGATCGCAATGTAGGTTTATTAAAGTTTGTAATTTAATTTTTCAGGAGATTTCTTCGGCTCTTATGACTGAAAGCCTCTCAACAAATGGTCGGGGGTATTTCGGTATGTATTAACATAATCACCATGTGGTTTTGCGGCAAAAATGGAGAACATCCCATTCCTAGCTATTTGAAAATAAGTCGGTCTCGAAAGCCGCTGGGCAGCCCTAGAGTGTACGTTAATTTCGTGACACCTTTCTTTCTGCTTAAAACGTGTTAGCAGTATATTGAGAATCACTTCTTGTCGCTCACAGAGCAAATATACACCTGGAATGAGGTTGATAATTTGGCTCTTTCCTAATGCTCTGGCTATCTATGATGACAGACGCTGAATTGCACCATCTGATACAATAGGGAAATACAAGGACCTGACGTTGTTTTATCTTTTCTCTAATAATTTCTCCGCTTCGATTTAACCAAGAACAAAATTGAGTGCCGAAGACAATAAAAAGTGATTCGTGTTTGTACGACGTATTAATTATGATTTACAGATGCTAAATGACTGTCTTTTACCATTCAGTCTACACGATGCTTCTTTGAAGAATTGTTTCGTTCCAAATATTCGAATGCAAAAAATTCACTGAACGATAAAAAAAAACACAGTTCTCTAGAAAAAATCATATCTGAAATGTTAAATTCACATAGGAAGCCTGTAAGTAATTTTGATATTGGTGCCTTTGAAATTGTTAAAAGACTAAAACATGCCATAGCAACACACCGTGTTCTGAAAAATTCCGAACATTTCTCTTTTGTACCAGCACTTATCTCGCTGCATGCATTCACAACAGAATAAATGAATTTGGTTTCCATTGAGGTTTCAAGCAAAAGCTTTTATTTAACAAAATGCAGAGATATAACAAAATATATTCTGAATAAATTTCAAAAGTACTGTTTCTGCTACTAACCTTAATTCTTTCACAACGCTTAATTTATCGTTGAACGGCACTTCGTGCGCCAAGGATATGAAGTTTGCACCACTTTCAAAATTTTCGTACTTTACGTATTTTCGAGGTGGATAAGACAATTTCTGTCCCTCTGCTAATAGCCTTTTCCTTTCCTTTGTTAAAAAAAAATGTTTTTAGCGCTAAACGTCTCTTCGTTTTCCATCTGGACCTTTAATTTTTACTTGGAGCTGAATTTAGTTTGCTACGTCATCTAGATCTTACGAATTTGTCTCGAATAAGGAAGAAAATTGACCACGAAAGTACAATTAATTTCACTCCCTTTGTCGGACATTTTCAAAACAACAACTGTAGCTTTATAATTTTACATGACCATGAATACATACAGTGTTGTAAAACCTTTTTTTGTAAACTAAAACTTACGAAGTAATAACGCCGGAATATCGTAAACATACAATAAGGAAATGATATAACAGTCAAGTTACATGGGTTTGATTTGAAAGAAAAATAATGCGTAGACCAAAGGAAGATGAAATAAATTTTGCTAATTGAATATTAACATAATGATCTGTCAGCCATAAGCTCGCCGATAGCTTTTAAAGGAGATAAATAATTGTTTAAAAATCGGAACGGTATTTCCAAGATATTTTTTTCCCTAGCCATTTCACAAAAGCATTAGACCACTTTTCGCATGTTTTACCGGCGTAGTAACAGACCAGATGTTGGGAGAACACTGTAAAAGCTTGCTTGAACGTACACTGCGGAACTATCAGGTTTAAATTTAAGGCTAGGCGCATATTCAAGGATTTTAAAATGTGTTCTATATTGAGCAGAATTTGACCACGAATGTTAGAATTCGGTTTAAATCTATAACAGTTTTCGCTTCGCGCTCGATTAAAGCAAACAAGAAATGCCATAATACGCGCGTCTGCAAATCTACAAAACATGTTTTAAGCAGTATATTTCAACAAAGGTTGTTGACTTGTTATCCATTTAAAGAAGAAATATGTCACCTCCTATTTATAAAAGACCGCCCGCTCAACTAAGCTGACAAACGTCATAATTAAGACATGTCATAATAAGCGTGCTGTGCGAAAACTAGAAAAAAAAGTATAGTTTAACAAGGCGTTTGTTAGAACTCAGTTTAAAACTATATTAACGTTTTGGAGAGAGATTTACATCCGCCGAAAATTTTCCGATTAATCACGAACTTTTTCGCGTCGCTTCGGCCAAAATCCCTCAGCGCAACAAAGAACAAAAGGACTATTGTTTGTTGCTTAACGTGAGAAGTTGAGCCCGAACAATAGACCATTTCTTGATACGGAAGAAAAATAAAACATATTACGAACTCTTGCTGCCTCAGTTGTTGTGTGATTTTAAAATCTATGTCGACGTGCAACTGGTTCTCGACAATTGTAGCTTTTGGAAATAACTACTTCTTAACAGAGAGTGAATTTGTTTCGGGAAATCTCAGACCGAGACCTTGCCGTATTGGCCGAGCGATAGCGAGGTCAAATTTATGCAGCGAGGCCGGGATTAGAGATTTTCCCGTAGAGACCGAACGTTCGAGGTTAATAGGTTTTACATGGCTTTTTGTTTTGCTTTTCAAGCCTGTTATCAGTCTGCGGGCAGTACGGAAGCGTAATACCCTACATTTAGCCAATGAAAGCGCGCGTTATATCGGCTTCAAGAAGAAGCCATATATTTACGTAATGCACTGAGCAACGAATTAAACTAACCACAACTTCTTTGATATAACGCTAATGATGACGAACCTGATGATACTATTCTCTTGGTTTGTTGACATCTCAGTTTAATATATTTGTTCTATTACTGACAGACAATGATATTCTTGAATTTGTTATTTTTATCGTTTTCTCTTTGTATATTAGTCTTGTAGTTATATTTTTAACGTAGTATTAGTTTGTAACGTACATAAGTTGTATCATTTAATTAACCTTATGTTAATTATACAGGGCCCCTATGGATACCAGCCTTTGTAGCTGAACAGGCTAACCTGTTTAACTAATTTTCTTTTTTTTTTTTGCTTAAATGTCTCAGGTGTTTCATCCTGTCACAAGACCGAATACAATTATTCGTTGTACTTGCGAAAATACCCGCAGTTAAAGAAAATATTTTGCGAATAGAACCTGGCCGTCGACTGTGCTACGATTCGGACGAGTCTGACACTATTCGCATCATATGGGGACTATTCAAAGATGTCTTAAATCTCGCAAACTTCAGAGACTTGGAAAGTGTTGCCTTGTAGTTATTCTGTTATCCTGTTTTGTCTGGCACTACATCTACAGTTATTCTAAAAATCGTCTCAGTCGTAAGATGGACACAGGAAATTACAGTTCTACGCCTGCAGCATCCACAATAAACACCAATTCCCACGTAGAACCCTTTTTCGGCGGCGTGAACATTCACATCTGGCGAGAGCTGTGTGGTTTCGACATACAGAACTTACGTCAACATCTATTTTTTCCTCGCTACCCTGACGAAAAGTTAAAGCATCCTATGAAAGAATTCCAGATTGAAGACGACAGTTCAGACTATGGTCAGGTCATTTTTGGTTTCGTTCACTCACCAAACACAATGTCATACCGTTTTGCAATAGTCTCCGACGATACGTCAGAGTTATGGCTTAGTTCAAGTGAAGATCCAAACCAAAAACAGTTGATTGCCAGAGTTTTCACAAAACATGAAACCTCGTGGACACAGCGAAATCAGTTAGATAAATATCCTGACCAAATCTCAGACGATATGTATCTTCTCAAAGGGAGTAAATATTACTTTGAAGTGCTTCATAAACAAGGCATTGGAGACGGCTTTGTACAAGTATTTTGGAGAAGCTTTCAAGAAAAGGACTTCAACCTGATCAGTTCAGAATATCTATCACTGTATTCCGACGATATCCCAGTTGCAGAGAAGAAAGACGTTTTCCATAGCGTGCTTTCAGAACGATATCACGACAAACTCGAACAGAAATCCAAAAGAATCAGCAAGGAATACTTGGACTTCTTTTCTCTCCCATTGATTCCTAAAGATAGTTACCTCACTTCATGTGAATACGAAAGTAGTCTAGGTTATGGTGTTACCGATTCTTTGGTTTATCCTGAAGACGACACTGTCATGTGTGACAACGAAGATGGTTCGCCTAACCGAGTTGCCAATGGTGATTCAGTTCGAGTGGTTGTGGACATGGTAGCTACTTCTCTTGGAATAAAGACCTCCAAGTAAGTTAAATGCCGCCAACACAGGGAACATGTTTTTTTGGAGGGCATTACATCTGCTTTCAGTATTACGTGCATGGGCGACCTGTCTCAACATGCTAAGTAACTAGTACTTGGCCCCTATACGTCAAAAGTGCAGGCTCAACTTATTTCTGAACGAGTTTTAGTGATAATGTTAGGAGTGTAAAAAAGGTACTTCTTGGAGAAATAAATCGACTGATGTTTTTTCACCATACAAATATTAAAGCGGTAGAGGCTTAATTCTACCGGACGTTGCTATTAAGAGCTAGTCCACTACACTAAAACCGTTTGAATTATCCAGTAAATAAGGAAATAAACAAATTGTAATCTTTAGTCATCTGAGGTCAGTAATTATCATTTATTTACTAAAAAACACGTCCAGTTACTCTGTTAACTATGGATTATAAATTACAACAAAAGTATTAGCAAACAGTTTAGCAAAAGTACTCCCAGATATCTCAAGCCCAAATCAAACTGGTTATGTGAAGAACAAATATATCGGTGAAAATGTCAAAATGCTGTGAA
>JAEMPF020030581.1:5000-21569 GCA_022496165.2 Catalaphyllia jardinei
AGGATTTGAAAAGTGGGCATCCAAACTGTGCTAAGGGTCTATGCTAAAAAACTATTCAGAGAGCAACATGTGAAAAACAAATGACAGGATGCCTAGACATCCATCTTGCTAAAAGCCCTGTTCATTTAGGAATTGTCTCAGTAAATTCATCAATTTTAATTTCCTGTCTTGTTTGCATTTTGCAGAATGTTTGACGTTGGAGGACAGAGATCAGAAAGGAAGAAGTGGATTCACTGCTTTGAAGGTGTAACTGCCATTATCTTCTGTGTAGCACTCAGTGCGTATGATTTAGTACTGGCAGAAGATGAGGAAATGGTGAGTTTAAGTAATAAAATGCTAACCAATCCAACTTCAATTCTTTGTTGTGACTTCTTACAGTGCGACTACTCTAACCAAGGCCATCCAACAAAATTTTCTACAAATTTAATAAGTAAAAATTGTGAAGGTTAACAATAGTTTTAAGCTGTAGGCAACAGATTTTTGGTCATTTTGATTAGTAACTATTTCAAGACTCTTAAAATGCCAGTGGTAAGTTTGCAAAGTATTTGCGTGGAAATCACACAGTTAATAAAGTCTTCTCAAGTCACAAAATTCTTTCTCTGTTTCTCAAAAGCTCAAAAATTTGCTTTCCACTTTTATTTTTTAAAATGTTCAGGAACTTTGTGTACATTTTAGGACAACATGATCCTAAGCATGAAATGAAGTTTTCTTTTGTAGTCTCCATTGTTTCAATTTGTTGTGTTGTGTTGAAGGTCAAAATAGTGTTTAATAGCATTCCTTTTTTTCTGTGTCAGAACCGTATGATGGAGAGCATGAAGCTATTTGACTCGATCTGCAACAACAAGTGGTTTACAGATACGTCTATAATCCTCTTTCTCAACAAGAAAGATCTGTTTGCAGAGAAAATCACCAAGTCACCTTTGACCATCTGCTTCCCTGAATACACAGGTAAACATGGCAACAAGGAACAGTCATTTCCTTGTCTGGAACAACAATCAGGATGCTGTGAAGACATGAATGAACATCACAGTTACAATGTATAGGCACGACTAAAGCATCTCTGAAATTAAAAAGCTCAGAAAAAAAAATCCGGCTATAACAGGATTCAAACCCTTGGCCTCTGTGATACCAATGCAGCAGTCTTAGGTTCACATCGCATTCAAGCCTGAATGTTTTTGTAGTCTTTGCATGTAACTTCACGGCTGCTTAAGTTGTACATATTTCACTGCAGTGGTCATTGATGGCCTTCATACATGTATCTTTCTCTGCATTTCAAGTAATTATAGGATCTTTTAAAAAAATCACTTGCAATCAAGTTGCTGTTTACAGAATATCTAATGAGTCAATCCCTATTAAGCAAGTTGTGCTTTCCAAATGTACATGTAAAAGTCTATTGCAATATTTTTCTCAAGAACTGTTCATATCCAGGGCTATTGGAAATGTTAGTTGGGAAAGTTTTAGTTATATTTATTGTGATGTGTAAAGAGCTAATAGTGCATGTATTTTCTTGCATACATGTATTTGTCAAATTGTTGTTAATTAATGATCACAAATCCCTGATGATTTATCCCAGGTTCAAACACATACGAGGAAGCTGCTGCTTACATTCAGCTCCAGTTTGAAAACCTCAACAAGAGAAAAGACACAAAAGAGATTTACACCCACTTCACGTGTGCCACAGACACAAACAACATCCAGTTTGTGTTTGATGCTGTCACAGATGTCATTATCAAGAACAATCTAAAGGACTGTGGACTGTTTTAAACTTCAGAATACTCTGTAAACAGTAAGCAAGCTTTTCTTATTGTTCGTCTATGTATTTGCGGAATATTTTCATAGAAGCATTCTCAAATAGTGTGTTTTCACATGACATCATCATAGCCATATATATTGGTGGCCAAGCTAATGCTGTGGAAGCTGAACACTTTCTTTTGTTCTAATATTTCTGCCTGGCTGCTGATCACAAGTGAAAACTCTCTATGTTCTGGGTTTTTATTGTTGGTGGTTGTTTTTTCCCCAAACTGTAATCCTGACTCTTAATTTGCAGGTGATGGTGCAAGTAAGGAGAATGTATATTTTGATAATCAAAATAAATGAATAATTTTCTTTTCATTTGTTTGCAATGTTTTCTTAACTGAAAATATTTGCTGATTGTCTTCTGAGGTATGCATGTAAAACACCTGTGAAAGCTTGCTTGGGTTAACTTCAATCCCCAGTAGTGTTTTTTATTCTCCTTGGCCAGATCGTTTGAAAGACTAACCCAGAATTAAAAGTTAACAAAAGTAGAAACATTTCTTGTATTGGACTATCGTTTACTGCTTATCTTTTGTGTAGTTTGAGATTATTCAAGCACAAAAAAGTTGAAAATGTGACTTCAAAATTTTGGTTTTGGTTAGCATAATTGGGCTTTAAAATATTTCTTCAGTTGCCGATTGCCCTGAATTTAATTTTGCGTTTTATGGGTAATTACTGTAAATGTGGATCACATCTCTTCTCGGGTTATGCAAGAATCAAGTGAAGTGTTAACATGAGGCCTTACAGAGTTTTTTTTTTCATTTCAGGTCTGAGGGATTGCGTATTTGTACAAAAGATGTCCTGAAGATTAGTTTTGTGTACAGACCTAGGCAGATGTTTTTATAAAAATGTCCAGTGAAATTCTCTCTGTTCTATCCTAGTAGTTGACCTCGTGCTGTTAAACAAACAAATGAATATGAACATACACACAACTGTGTGGACAACAGTATTCCATCCCCTTGTTGCTAGACAACAGAAGGAATCACTAAATCGGACTTAAAACAAATTCAGAGTGTATAAAGAGAAGTTAATCCCACTAATTTAATTTAAAGATTGGCATTGCGAGGGTTTATCTTAGAATTACAGGAAGCGTTGTTTTGTACGTTAGTTAAGCTCGTAATATTAAAATGCATAAAGTCGTAAAAAAATGTCCGTGATCTATTACTTACACTTTTATGAAGAAAGCTAAATTAACAATATTTAAACTACGTGAACTTCTGCCGAGGTTTTAATAAGAGTGGGTGAAGTTTCAGCTCTCCAACATGAGCGAGACATGTGAGGTTCCACTTACGTTCAGGATAGAAAATCCTCTCCAGAGAGATTATGGAAGTTCAGATTTCTTCCAAAGACTTTTCTTGCTGTAGTGAGAAGAGAGTGAATAATAACTGAACTGTAAAGCGCCAAGACAGGTGGAAGATGAAGGGAGAAAAATGGTTTATGTTAAGGTTGTGCCATTGAAAATGTCTCTCTAACTTAATGAAATGATATTATTGTTATTTACCTGCCGCTGTGATAATTCAAAAGGATCTTATCTGTATATTAGGGATCTTGGATGATTCGACAAGAGACTATTATTAAAAGGATGATTTTAAAGACTGTTTTGTCGTTCTTTGTTACTATTTACTGTGTGTAGAAAGCTCTCTAACGTGAAGTTTGATTGGGCCGTTAAGCAACCCTTGCCATTAGTTGAAGAGCGAGGTGTTGCACCAATTGTAACCTGCGATCAGGCGTTTGAAGTAGAGGGAGGGGGGGAGGGTATGATCTCAGGTTACACCAATTCGGAAATTAGGGACTTGGAGCTGCGGTTCGTTTGGGCAATCGGTGTAATCGGTAAGCAAAAAGGGTTGACCCTTTACTGCCCAAAGGATCTCCCTTTGACGAGTAAAATCGTCTGGCGTTAGAGTACAATCTGTAAGTGGGTCTCTGGCGGGAAAGGGTAATAACCAACCTTAATACACGACTACATGTAAGTAAGTTCAGAGGGCCAATAACCAATACCAACCTATCAGATTGCTTCATTGCCTGTCCAATATTCTCTCCGTATTAGACCGGCCACTGTCTCGAATGATCCCACAAGATCACTCCAAGATTTGTTTTTGGTTTATGGTTTACTTCTCTAGAAGAACCTGTTATAAACATAAAAGTTCTTTTTTCTTCCAATATCTGTTTCCCTTCTGTTTAGTTTAACATCAGAAGTGAATGATTATAACTATTAACTATTAGCCAGGGAATACATATCCGAGCCTCTTGCATTTTTAGTCAATGATTCCTTTGCTAGTGGTAATTTCCTGATAAATTAAAATAAGCGAGGATTACTGCTGTTTTTGAGAAGGGCTCAAGGTTTGTCATGATAATTATAGACCAACCTCTGTTATTTCTAACTTGAGTAAATTATTTGAAAAAGTTATGTACCATCGCCTCTACAGTTGAAAGAATTAAAAATACTTTAACCACTTCAGTTTGGTTTCAGAGAAAAATGTTCGACTACCCAAGCTCTCATTTCTATCACTGAATCTTTGCCAGTCCATTGATAATAATGAATTTGTTGTGGTATATTTATAGACATGAAAAAAGCATTTGATACTGTTAATCATACAATCCTATTAACTAAGCTTAATCATTATGGGATAAGAGATGTGCTTGATTGGGTTAAATCTTACTTATCCCAAAGAGAACAATTTGTAAATGTTAATGGTCATAGCTCTCTTTGCCAGTGACTTGTGATGTGCCACAAGGATCTATTCTAGGACCCCTTTTATTCTTGCTATATGTAAATGATTTGCCCAATACTTCTAGCTTACTAACATTTCATCTAATTGCTGATTAGTCACACTGGAGCAACCCTAAATCGTAAACTAAAATCTGTTGCTGAATGGATGAAATGTAATCGATTAGCACTTGGAATCACTAACGCTAACTTTAATTTTTTTCATTCCAGTAAACTTAAACAGAATTAAAATTGATGATGTACTTATTAAACAAGTTGACTCTTAGTGCCTTGGCATAGCATTTGATTCCAACCGAACATGGAAAAGTCATTAATGAGCTTTGTTTAAAACTATCAAAAGCAGTAGGTATCTTGTCAAAAGTGAGACATTTTGTCAACAAACATATTCTTGCCATGCTTTATTACTCTATATCTATTCTTTCCTCACTTATGGCGTCCATGTCTGGGATTTAACCTTTCCCTCATTTCTAACACAATTATTTAGTATCCAAAAAATTAATCAGAATAATATCTTTCCCTGAACCAAAATCCCATTCTGAGCCTCCCTTCAAATCCCTCAATCTTCTTAAGCTCAATGATGTATTGATTTACAGATTCTCTCTTCTGTTTATCAGTGGTATCAGTGGACACCAGGCCAAATTTGGAACAAAGATAGGGAATTACCTACTTAACAATATCAGCTATGGACCCACCTGTGATCCATCCCATAATTGTAGTTACGGAACCAAATTGATTGCAAGGCTGGTACTACGGTAAAAGGGCAAAATGTATTTGCCAATATTTTAACTAATAGATCTAGTCTTCTTCAGGGCCAGTACTTGATACAAGAAAAATAACGGCTCTAAAATTTGAATTTAGATGATATACAATGGCGTTTAATGTGTAACTAATAAAAGTAACACGAACAGTGATATATGTAAGGTTACAAATGTAGATAAATATATACAACACTGAAAATAAGGGAAACAGTCAACATTCATTTCGGCGGTGACTGTTTACCATATATTCATTCTTCATCGTGCCCCGAAGGGCACCAAAGGTCATAGAAACTACGAAACAGTAAAATCTTTAAAACTTAGGCTCTAAAACATTAAACGCACTTTAAAAACCCAAACACAAATTCATAGGGATGTTTCGGTATCGTAACTTACCTTACGATACGCATACTGATGAAGTATACGGCCACTCGAATTGGAACACTTTAATATTTTATTATAAACGTCAATTAATCAAATTATTTCATAGCGTATTTATAGGTGAAGCACCTGCAGCTCTTTCGTATTTGACAAATAAACCTTGCACTGCATACAACTTTAGAAGGAGTAATAACATTATCGTCCCGCGTTTTAATTCGAAGTTTCTTAAAACCTCTATCATCTACTTGCACAAATACCCCTCTCCAAAATTTTGCATAATCATTTTTTGCAATTTCTCCTGGGACATGGAGATATCCCAAGAAAAATCTAAAACAATGCATATGCAAATGTTTGGGGGTAAAAGAGGTGTATTATGGGATTTGTGCAAGTAGAGAATTAGCTATAGGGGCGCTATTCTTTGGAACGCTGTCTCAACTTGTTTTACGGGCCAGTTTACTGATTTTTATCGTAAAGTGAAGAAGGACTTTCTTTTTAAGAACTTGATTTTTGCGCCCAGTTGTTCCAGTCGCTGCCAAGGCACTACCAAGATTTTAAATGCTTCTAAATATTTCATGCCTTAATTTCTGTAGTAATTTTATTTAGATGTAAATAGGTAAACTCATTTAAGGTGATTCCCGAGTTTGGCATAGCGAATTCCTGCTGCGCACGATTTTTGCGTCATCAGCGGGCGCACATAAGCGCACGCGCGTACAAAACACAAGAGATTTCCCTCAAACTAAGCTCAATAGCGAGATAAAAGCTTTTTTTCTCTTAAAATTAAGAGCACGGTGACGCCCACTTTTTATTTTATAAAATCAATGAGAACAATATCCGCAATAACTAAGAAAAAAATTGGCAGAAATCTATGGCTACCTTTTTGGCAAATCAAATAAATGCTACAGATAGAGATGTAACGGGCCCAATAGAGCAAGTCCAAATTATGTTTTCTTTAGAGGAGAGGATAAAATATCAATTAATAATTCAGGGTATTTGAAGCCATTTTTCTGGGACGTATACGAATAAGCAGTCAAAGAAAGTCGAACTCTGTGTGATATAACAGGCCGCATTGAAAAATAATCGAACTTATTTGTTGCTCACTGAGATAACCAAAAGTCACCTAAATAACCATATTTGTCAGCATCGTGGCATGAAAACAGGCACGGTGACCTCCTCTTTTTATTACGTTTTTAACATCTCCTTGTACTGTAATGACACCATACCAAGTTTCATAGGAAATCTATGGCGGGTTCTTTTACTCGGGAATCACCTTAAACTCATTGAACATTCTGTAAGTAATTTTATCCCTATTTTGAGTTTCATATTGTAATTATTTCCACACGACCCCACAAGCTCTAAGCTTTAAACCCTATCGTGTTTAATTAAAGGAGATCATGATGATTACGACAAAGACGACGACGATGACGAGGCAAGGCCATGGGTATCATAATGATGATGATGACGGCGAAGACGACGACAATGATGAAGATGATGGCGATGATGATGACGATGATGATGATGACGATGATGATGATGATGATGATGACGATGATGATGATGATGATGACGACGACGATGACAATGATGACGATGATGATGATGATGATGATGATGATCTTCCTGTACAACCTCTTCCACTCTTGCAACCACATTTCAATAGCTCCTAAGAGCTCTGTGATGCCTGGAGAATTGTCATCCACAAGGGCGCCCACATACCATTAACGACTTTTACCCAGCCCCATTTACTTGGACACGGAAATGGAGGAGATGGTACTAGCAGTAGCCAGCCTGGTAGGTAGACCTCTTTGCATGTTGAAGTACTACGCATCCCAGTTGAGCGCGACACTACGCAAGTTTCGTTTAAACTTTGACATTTCCAGTGGCAGCCTGAAGGTATCCAACAGAAACACGAGCATAGTAACGCAAGATTTATGTGCCAAAGTGATCATTTCGGAATGTTTTCTGATTGCTGCAATGGAGTCAACTAATAAAATTGGGAGGACTTATATTAGCGCAAAGGCCCTCTCTATGGACATAAGGATATCAGTGGTAGACGAATTTGTGAAAAATGGTAGTAACCTGTAAAAAACCGAAGGCAGTGAAACCTAGCAGAAGCAAGGTTAAACAAATATATGAAAATAAATGCGTACCGACCATTCGATTGAATCCCGTAAAAACGGCGGCGGAGCTATACGAAAAAACACAATATGATCGAAAATTACGGAAAGCACAACCAAGCCAAAACGCAAATCGAGTCTCTGTAGTAAGCTTTCTGCGTGATTTGTTTCCACTGCATAAATTCTCGTTGTCATCGGAAACGTGAAAGTCTTGACGCTAAGACAATTTAATTTTGCGTGGTGCCGCTCTCAACTGGGAAGCATAGTAAGCCTGTGAGGTGGGGGGATGGCTTCAATATATCTCCCTTTAGATGTGAATAGGTCCGTCCGCGCATCATTTACTTTCATACAAGTGCTGGTACGATCATATGTGATGGTGACTTATCTTTCAACAATAGGTATCACCTTATCCACCACCTCCACCATTACAGCATTGCTATAAAGAGCTTGGAAAGCTGCTCTCACATCATCCATTGCGCCCCATCTTCCCCATGCTGTCTTTTCCCATAGTAGGCAAAAGGCGATGTTTAATCGCAGCCTGCGAAGGCGTGAAACGAAAGAAGGTCTTGTGACTTTTCATCGCCAATACTACGGAACATGTCGGGCGCTGGCAAATATTTCAGCTGTTTGCCAACACCAAATTCAATCCAAAGCTTGGATAAGAAAATGTATTGGAATTTTGCAACTGCGATGACTGCAACATCCTTATCGACAGTGTGTACCATGACATGAGTGTACTCACGCCTTGCAGCATCAGCGGCATGTAGCTTCTTCATGCACGCAAGCTAATAGATCTGAGGCGTCCGTTCTGTCATTGTTAAAGACAACTTTCTCATGTTTAGTAGATACTACTTCTCCATGGTCAGTTCCAATTAGGGTAAGCTGCTCGACTGATAAAGAAAACGTTCTTGTTTGTTCTCGTCAACCGTCAAGGAGGCTGTCCAATCTCCTGGGATCCTGGTGTCCGGTCTGACGCCTCCAGGAATACCCTTTCCGTCCGTGCAGAATCTTTACGACTGCTGGGGAGATATCTGTCCTATACCACATCTACCTTTTCGACATTCCTTAACTGGTTCATTACATAGGGAAGGATGACAGTCTCTCTTTACTCTTGAAATGTCTCGGAGTCTCCAGACTTAAGCATGCTACGATAGTAAAGTTTCAACAGATTTCTTTTGTGCTTGCGCCGGTCCATTCTTCTTGACTGAGATATGAAAACAAATCTGATTTGATACTAGACCTGAGCTTCCTATACTGAGATGACGAAGGGGAAAACTCTTGATCTTGTGACCAAAGAATCCCTCCAAATCACCATCACTGAGAAAACTCCAAATCGTTGATTATTCCTTACGTTTCTGGTCCAGATACCATCCAGTGCAATAACTTAGTTGAACTCTCGGTCATGCCAATAGCTTGTTTGACGACCTTGTTATTTTGCTCATGCGCTTGATGAACGAGAAGCCAGGAGAATGCACAGTTTTATTCACTTCAAAATTACTGTTCTTGAACTCTGTAGCTATTGCTGGAATTTCTGTTTCAAGACATTCCATATCGCGAGTATGAACTGCAGTGGCAGCCATCTCGCGTAGTGGTGTTCCCTAAAGAAAAAACACCACGGCGCTAGCGATTGTTGAAAGTTCTCTTCTCTCAAAGACTGGACGAATATCAGGGTGGTGAGCTGGAAGTGAAGCGTAAGGACCAGTAATGAAATTGTGGACTTTCTAGCTCTGCTTGCTTGCGCCAGTCGCTGAATGACCCGGGCTCTTCTCCTTCATCGACACCCTCCCTATATGCGTTGGCAGGTGCGTGAAACGTGCGAAGCTTTGAGACAAGAGTCATCGGTACCTGGAGTTGTCATGCTAGCATGCACTAAACCACTGGTCCAACTACTATCCTCTATCCAGCTTCCTAGTGCCTGTTTTTGGTTATGCTAATTACTTACATCATAAGTTTTTAGGGCAGCGTTACAGCCCTACATTGACTAGGCTAGCAGAATATTTTATTATGTAGTGGTCTTATTTCCTTGTTTATTCTGAAATATATTTTCATCTCAAACCATCCATCAATATCAGCGCAGTATCGCCACCTCAAACTTTTAGACACTTCTGTCACAATACTGTGCGTGCAGTCACGTGATCTGTTACGTGATCAACTAAAACGACTCCGAAAGAAATGCTAAGAAATGCATTGGTTTAAGCTGGTGCTTGCAAGGTTTGTTTGAAGTAAATTCCTGTCGCAGGCGTTGGTGTTTCGCAACTGCTCCAAACGAAAGCACATTTCAGAAATGAAAGCTTGGTACTTGTTGGCCCAGAGCCAAGTAGCCTGCAGTGCAGGCGGATTTTGGCGAGGCGAATGGATATTCCCATCAAATGTTCAGGCCGCCATCTTGAATTAGAAAAACAGTGGAGAGTTGGGCCGAGGTAAAAAGGCTCCAATCGGCAGCGAATCCAAAATGGCGGCTAAACAACCGAAAGATGAAAACCACCAAAATCGCCTGCACTGCAGGCTAAGAGCCAAGTTAAATTCTGTAAGTTGAATTTTTGAACGTGGTGGACGACAGTACGGCCGAGGAATTCAACGAAGCAAATGTTTCAACGATGTACATTTGCAATTTAAATTTGCACACGTTAAATTTGACAACGCACTGCATGGCTAATTAATTGCTACCATTTGATTGGTTTAATAAGTGTGGGATGTAAATTTCATTTGTGGACGAAGTTATATGGCCCTGTCCACACCACGCCGGAGGAATTTGAAAACAGAGGTTTCACTCTGAAAACACATCAAATGTTTTCCGTCCACACTACGCTGAAGAAATTTAAAAACAGAGGTTTCCGCTGAAAACGCATCAAATGTTTTCCGTCCACACTATGCTGAAGGAATTTGAAAACAGAGGTTTCACTCTGTAAACGCATCAAATGTTTTCCGTCCACACCACGCCGGAGGAATTTGAAAACAGAGGTTCCACTCTGAAAACGCATCATGCTTTCCGTCCACACTACGCTGAAGGAATTTGAAAACAGAGGTTTCATTCTGTAAACGCATGAAATGTTTTAATAATAATAATAATAATAATAATTTATTTACTTATAACGCGCAAGTATCAATATACATTTTCACCTGCGCGGAACTAAATTCATTAAAAAAACTAATAGCAAGTATGTATTAACTAATAACTAATTAACTAATAACTAATTAAAATTATATGAATAACATAAAATATAAAAACTGGCCTTAATATCTAAAGAAAAATTGTATACATCGTGTAAACAATTAAAATATTTAAGAAAATGCTTCTCTAAAAAGATACGTCTTGAGTCCTTTCTTAAAAGATGGTAAGAATAATGAACTTCTGATATTAAATGGTAGATTATTCCATAGTTTTCGAGCGGCGACTTGAAATGCGCGGTCTCCAAGAATAGTATATCTTTTCACTTTCTCTATTTCTAATAATAAATTGTCAATATTTGACCTAAGGTTGTATTTTCCAGGCTTCGTAAATTTAATTAACTCTATGATGTAATTAGGGGCCTGTCCATGAACAGCCTTACACCTAATTAAAATAATCTTAAATAATATACGTTCACGAATAAGCAGCCAATGAAGTTTAAACAGTAGAGGTCTTATGTGACAGTATTTAACCGCATTATATACAAGCCTAGCTGCGGCATTCTGTACTCTTTGAATTTTTTGGATTTGATATAGACTATTACAATAGTCAATTCTACTGAAGATTAATGTATGGATAAGAATTTCTACCGATTCTTGTGATAAATATTTTCGTATTCTACGAAGATTTTACAAGTGAAAAAATGCAATACTACAAGTCTTATTGATATGATATGTGTCCGTCCACACTACGCTGGAGGAATTTGAAAAAAAAAGGTTTAACTCTGTAAACGCATCAAATGTTTTTCGTCCACACTACACTGAAGGAATTTGAAAACAGAGGTTTCACCCTGTAAACACATCAAATGTTTTTCGTCCACACTACGCTAAAGAAATTTGAAAACAGAGGTTTCACTCTGTAAACGCATCAAATGTTTTTCGTCCACACTACGCTAAAGAAATTTGAAAACAGAGGTTTCACTCTGAAAACGCATCAAATGTTTTCCGTCCACACTACTCTAAAGAAATGTGAAAACAGAGGTTTTACTCTGAAAACGCATCAAATGTTTTCCGTCCACACTACGCTAAAGAAATTTGAAAACAGAGGTTTCACTCTGAAAACGCATCAAATGTTTTTCGTCCACACTACGCTAAAGAAATTTGAAAACAGAGGTTTCACTCTGAAAACGCATCAAATGTTTTTCGTCCACACTACGCCGGAGGACGAGGAATTTGAGAAGGGAGGCTTCATATAAAACGCATCAAATGTTTTCACTACGCCGGAGATAAAACGCAACAATCACAGGCGCCAATCTCGTTGCCAGAGCCCACGTGCCTTTCGGTCAGCACCAAGACACGGGTGCTGGTAAGTACCTGGTGTATCCCTTATCATCGTGTATTTAGAACGTAGCATAGTATATTTATCCTTATAGTGTATTAGATACACTATAATATCTGGAAGGGATACATGAAGTACTTAGGCGGGTGCTGACCAAAAGGCACGTAGGCTCTGAGAACGAGATTGGCGAGGGAGGAATATGAAAACGTAGCAGTCAGTAGTCATTTGCATTCGTGTTTGAGGAAAGCAGGGAAGTCACCTTCATTGGTTACCAGTTGAGTTTAGAATAACTTTTGAAGTCCTTTTATTGGTATGCAAGGCCCTTCATGGCCTTGCACCTTCTTATATTTCTGACCTTTTGAATTTTAAAACATACTCTAGGTCATTGCGTTCTTCATGTAAAGAATATTTAGTGGTTCCAAGAAGCAGATTGAAAACATATGGAGACAGAGCTTTCTCAATTGCAGGACCTAAATTGTGGAACGATTTACCTCTAGAGATTAGGAAATGTGCTTCAGTGGCAACTTTTAAGCAATCCCTTAAAACCTTTTTATTTAAGTTAGCATATAGGTTGTTTTGAGATGTTTTTGATTTATATAGTAGATAACTTAGGCTATATTTGAATTATATTGTATACTGTAGATATTTTATAATTACGATTTTTTATATTTTATTTTGTAATTAGATAGCGCTTTGGACAATTATTGGATTTTAGCGCTATATAAATAAAATTATTATTATTATTATTACGTGATTATTGTGACGTCATCGTTTTCGAAAAGCTTCGTATTCAAAATGTTTTCCGTCAACACGAAAATGAAGAGCCGGCGTTTTCAAATCCTTTAGAGTGCATTAATCATTAAGCTCCGTTTTCGTGACGAATTAGCGTGGACGGTAGGCCGAACCGTAGAAATAAAACTGCGTTTTCAAATTTCTCCGCCGTAGTATCCACCTTTCTAAAGTCCCGAGCAATCCCCGACAATGCCCAAACTCCCGAGCAATTCCCGAGCAATGCCCAAACCCCCGAGCAACCCCCGGACCTTTTTTTAAGCGGTACGGCTTTATAATTCATTTAAAATGTTCCGTGAAGGAACTACCTGATCTTGAAGTAAACAGTTTTTCATGGGAATGCGATATTTTGAAAATGAGCAATGATTTTGTTTGGAGAGTTAACTGGGCTCAATGTACTGTTTGTACTAATTCAGTTTGAACTGCTTAAAAACCCGCGAAATGTACATATTGAAATATAGTCATACCCTGTTAAAGTTAATCCAGCAAACTATTATTGTCATGCTACCATTTTGGATAAGTTTTGTTCTAGCGCTGGCCGCCTCAGGCCTAAAATGAAATCACGTGTTCACTGATGTATGGTACAAGGGTTCAGCCCTCCATTCTTAACAGAAATGCGCTTTAGTTCCGCAAAGGAAACTTGAACCTGTCAATCTGCTCGTCTTTTTTTAAGGCAGCCCGATGTTATTTATTTTAGGACAGGTTTTTCTCAAGCACTGTCAAATGTAATCGCAATGTTTACAACTATTTCCACGAAATTTACAATAACATCGCAAGATATTGACATATTGACATATTCTCGTCTTTTTGTGACATTTCATTAGCAGTGCACGAATGAAGTGAAGGGAATAAGAATTTCGTTCGGCGCTTGAATGGAAAAACTTACGATGCAACAATTTTTCTTCTCCACAAGTTTCTTGACGACACCTTAAACAGAATCAATCGAGGAAACCAGAGAAAAAATGTTTAAAAAACAAACAACATAAAACACCAGTAAACAGTGTGACTGTTAAAGAATTAAGCATTTACTGTTTTCGCTCATGGTATATTCGTA
Source organism: Catalaphyllia jardinei (assembly GCA_022496165.2). Lineage (NCBI taxonomy): Eukaryota > Metazoa > Cnidaria > Anthozoa > Scleractinia > Caryophylliidae > Catalaphyllia > Catalaphyllia jardinei. Next base: position 19,063 of record JAEMPF020030581.1, read on the forward strand.
CCAGTAAAAAATGTTCTAAGTGGACATGGATTTATGTCAAATATTTCTAGCCTGATAACGAAGTAGAGTTTAAATTTTTCGGTAAACTTTAAGTTCCATATAAATAAATGTATCATAAAATACTGCAACTGACTTTGCTACAACTGTTTTCTGTTATAGTCAGTTCAAAACGGCGTACAATCTACCGGTTTAAAGACTGTTATGATAATAATTTCTCTGCTACATCGAGTATAAGGGCCTGTTTACAAAGAGAGAGGGTTACCCTAGCACTAACACAATTCCTCTCTTTTTTTCCTCGTAGAGTTCACAAGGCAGATAGGGCTAACTCGACTACTCCAGGTGGGGTTAATCCGCCTAACCAGTTTGGCTTTTTGTTTCCAGACCTTTCGAGTGTAACCGCGCATTAAGTTGTCTCGGGTTGTAGGATTACCCTGCCTGTGAAAGTTTGCTTGTAAACCCGGACTATCTTTTGCCCATCAGCTAGGGTTAAACCGCTTGATAGGGTAACCCTCCCTCCTTACAAACAGTCCTTAACTCTAAATAGCAAACAGACTGCTTAAGCGACGAAACAAGCGGCTCTTATTTTAAGCTACGATACTTTATCAGCTACTTGGAAGAGATTTTCAAGTATCACTTTCTCATGAAACTGTTTTGTTGCATCGAACGGGCCAGCAAAACACTTAATGAACAAAAAACGTGGTCCGAAGCTTTGAAAACTTCAGATTTAAATCGAATATAGGATACTAGATACGTATGGATTTTTCAGGGCCTTTTTTTGCTTCGAAATAAAACAGTATTCGTAAATATCGTAGAAAAATATCTATACATGTATGTGATCTATGTTCACAGCAGTCAAACGCAATGGAAATTTAATGCCCTTCCCGTTTTCCTTGCCTCGTGGTTTGCAAGAGTTTGACGAGAAAATTTAAGAGTCTATAACTGAACAAGGAGGATACTAATTGTTAACTACTCTAAACATATGCAGCCGTTAAAACTTAACTGTAGAGTAGTTGCTGTATATACTGGCTTGAGCGTAGACTTTCAAGAAGTCTATGATGAAACTGCGGGCGCGCATTGCGTTTAACAGCTGTAAAATGATAATAAGGCTTCACGAGACTCTTCCTGGAAGAGGATAGAAGAGCGGGAAAACAAAAAGAATATTGCTGTCTTATGCGTCCAACTGTGCAACAAACATTGATGATTATAACGATCATTAAATAAGTTATTGCACGTGATAAAATGCTCTTGTATTACTTTCTGGAATTTAAGGACCAGGGGCTCATTTCTCGAAAGCTCCGGAAACTTTTTCAGCCTATAAAGCTATTTTTAGTTCATCTGTATCTCAAAACGGAGAAGTGTAGACAGCTGAAACTTCTTGTATGAAGGAAACTTCTGTTCATATTAAGAATAGGTTAAAAAACAGCTCTGTAAGCCGGCGTAAGGTTCGACATTTTTCTATGGCTTTACGGGCCCGAACAGTTCCCGGGGCTTTCGAGAAACAGGCTCCAGGGCCGAGTTTTCGGAAGCCAGTTAACGCCAAAACAGAAATAAAGGTTAACTGAAGTATTAATTTTTCTTGTATAAAGAGTATATTTTGTTCACTGCTTATGGTTTGTGTAGTCCGAGATTACCCTATTCAAACTCAAAGCCGAAGGACAAACAATATAATTAAATTATACCGAAAACCGCAGTGACAAAACTGAAATCAAAATTCGCGCTAACCCTGGGTTAGGGTTAGCGCGACTGGGCTTTGAACGACTCGGCCTAAGTTAAGTTATGGGGAATCACAAGGTTTGAGATAAAGGCACTGATAAGACACTCGTTTCCACGCTGAGTTGGGGAAGATTAACACAAGGTATGCAAACACATCTTATAACAGGAAATCGCATTTACGCTTTGAAAGTCACCGAAAATCCCTCCAAGGTATCTAATACTATACCATAATAAATTTTTTAAGTTAATAGTTTTACTGTGTGCTATTTACAAATCTTAAACCAATTTAATACTCCTTGTCGGAGGTAATATATCTTGAGATATGTGGTTTTCCTTTTTTGTGGTTCAGAACAGCCTCTTCTCATACCTGAAAAGCAAGGCAATACAGAGGCTGTTAACAAGAAGTTGTCTTAACGATCAGCACAATGATTCCGATTCCGGACTAGTGGTCCGCGCTCAACAAGCCTTGACTGAGCTTACTATATTGTGTGTTCTTGGGGAAGATACTTCATTTGGCGTGCTGCTCTCCATCCAGATGTATACGCGGACACCACTGAATTTAATGCTGGTGCTAACCCTGTCATGGGGTAACATCCCATCCAGAGGGAGTAGAAATACACCTAGTCGCTTAATGCTATGGAAACCACTGAAAATTCCGAGAGGAAGGGAGTTTCGAAGAAAGTATGAAGTTATACGAGAATTTTCATGGCGGTAGATGAGGAGAGGAGTATGGATATTCTTTGACATATCACATCCTGACAAGTTTCAAGCTGCGCTTTACTGAAGAAACTACA
>JAEMPF020030582.1:1319-18819 GCA_022496165.2 Catalaphyllia jardinei
ACTCGCCTTAACTCGCCTTAACTCGCCTTAACTCGCCTTAACTCGCCGCTTGAGATTATGTTCAAATTTCCCTATCTCGCCTTAACTCGCCCATTCTGGCCACTGAAAAGTGGATCGCAATTTCAATGGGAGCGATCCATTTAACAAACTTCAGACTGGTCCGACTTCAGACTTTTCCAGTTGGACTGAGTTTTGTACCGAAATTTGCGGAAATTTTGGTTGAATGGATCACGCGCAATACCTCATCCCACTCTCAGGGTAAATTCACAATTAATACACAAAGGGAAGACGCCAAAAATACAGATTCCAAAAATTATTAACAATATGGATTTGTAAGTCCAATCCTTCTGGAATTTCCAATAGCCTCTGTGGTAAGGATGTTTCACCAGTTAGATTTGATGACGTTTTGCTTAGTACTTAACGGACAGCCAATGGAACAACCAGGAACAACCTGAACATGCACAAAACTAGTTACCTAACAAAAAGGCTACAATGCTAAACATGGCAGAAATTCCAGAGGCATGGGGTCACAGGGTCAAGAGAAACTAACATTGATTGCTAGTATTTTGGGCCACAAACTAAGTGACATCAACTGAATAATAAAATATTATATTTACTTATACCTAAGCGACACTAAGCAATACAAAAATGCTATAACAGAATATATATATTTTTTCCTTTAAGCAAGCTAATGATTTACAATAAGGTTTGATTGCTGTAGAAAAGCCAAATTACTTTGCAATGTAATGTGTGCAAGTCTGGGATGTAGCCAGAATCCTTTAATTACTCCACATACTGATTGTAGTCCAAATTTCGTAATTGTAAAGTTACCTGGCACTAGAAGATCTGTGTATTGGCTCCGCGTGACATCATGTTTGGCTTACATTGTAGTCAAGCTGGCAACCATAAGCCATGATTCATAAAGACTTGTTACATTTAGCCCTTCACTGAATAAAGGTTTTTGCACTGATAGCCAACTCCGTTCGCCATTTTTAAAATAACCCAGATGATACTGGTAACTCGTGTTTCTCCCAGGGCCCTCTCGCTCAATCCAAGTTTTAGGTGGGAAGCTTCAACGTGGCGTACATGAAGTCAAAACACGCCTAATCTGGTAGCCATTTTTGTAAGAATCCTGCAGGGAGGAACTGCAGGGAAGATTCATCCCGGGGATTCTTCACTTGTAACTCTTAAAGGTTTGCTACACATGGTACAGGAAAGATTCAGCACTAACAACTATCAAGGCTTTGCGGCACAAGGAGAGTATTTTTGTTCATCAACTTAAATGAGGTATAGCACTCTGCACAACTGTGAACACTTTGTAATACGGGAACTGCTCTCCTCGCAAAAATGCACCAATTGCAAGAGATTAAAATGGATTTATCCCGAGGAAGCGAAAAGGCAGTTGGTGTTTTCGTTTCTGGCAGAGAAACCAAACAATTGGGTTGTATTCCAAAGGAAACCATTAGTGAAGTGGATAGAATGGGCCAAATGGAATTCAAGATAAGTCATAACTTCAAAGGAGAAAGAAATTTCATTTCATTTTAGTAAAATTGACTTCATGTCATAAAAATTTCCCTGAGTTGCAATTCGTCAGCTTTTCCGTTTTGCACACTAGCTCTTTGAAGAACATTAATACAGACTGCAATTTTTTTAAAATTCTGGAGTTAGTGATAACAATTGATGCCATGTAATGTGATACCTATTATGTTCACCTGTCTAATTAAAACTTTGTGTATTGTGTTATTGAATTAAAAAAAGTAAGAAAATTAAATATCCTACCTTGGTTAATACTACAATTACATTTTCTCTATTTTCACTAATTTATTATTCTGCCTTCTGCTAAATATTTATGCAGCTATTGCAAATAATGTATGATGATAACTATAAGGCTGAAGAATGGAAGAATTGGACACTAACATTTTCCAGGTATGCTCTCTATGGAATTCTTCCAGACAGCCATCTACGGGTGTGGGAAAGATTTGTTATTGCATGCAGAATTCTTTGCCAACTGGTCATCACCAAGCAGGAGATAATGAAAACTGATGCCTTGTTAGTTAACTTTTGTACAGGCATGGAAGAATTGTATGGAAAGCAATTTTTGACCTGCAACATGCATCTTCACTGCCACCTGCATTCTGTGTTACTAGGTCATGGACCAGTATTTAGATTTTTGCTATTTTTATTTGAACGTTACAATGGACAATTCCAACCATTTACCGCGAGGAATTTTTGCCATTCTTCAACAGGTGGAAAGAAAGACCATATCATTAATAGAAAGTGAAGTGCAACAATACTGCTTAATGTCTCAATTGACCAATTTTGCCAATGTTTTGTGGTATGATAATACCAATATACGGGTCCCTGGCTCCTTCCAAACAGATATGTTGACATCTGAGGACACTGCTGCCTTGCTGATTGTTTACATTGTTTGTATCCTGGAGAATGGAACATTGACATTTGTGATCTCCACTTTACCATAAAGAAGTTTTCATCAATTTTTGTTGGTGCAAAAACGTTTGGCTCCAAAGCGGAGTCTAGGTCTTTAAGGAGTGCTAAATTACTGGCTTCATGGCATGATGGTGAGGGTCAGATCAGTGCGACATCTCCATTTTTTCTGGGATTGTTGATTATTTCATGTGCCACAAATTGACTGTTGATGGTGTGGACAGAGAACATTATTTTGCTTATGTCCAGTGGTTTAAAAAACACCCCCAGAAACAATGCTTGGGCAATTTTAACTCCCTCTGTGTGTGGGATGGCAGCAATTTTGAAGCTATAGCCCCAAACTGCTTCTTAACTGTTCGCAGGATTCATAGCCTTTTTACTGGGGCTTATTTATTTGTTGATGAAGCCAAGCTCATGGCAGTTTGTCCTATTACACGTCGTGCCAGTATTTTACCAGTCCGTTGAATTTTACTCTCGCTGACCTTACAGAGTACATTCTACAGTGTATACAAAATATATCACATGATTTGCACTTGTAGAGTACATGTACAGCTAGTCCTGTCTTTACGTACTGCGACATTATAGGCATTGAAGGATGTTTGATAGTTTATTGTTGTTAATTTTGTGACTTCTCTACATGTAACTCTGGGTTGTTCAGAATACATGTACAACTAAGAATGAAATAAGTCACCTTTAGTCTCGTCTGACAACACAACAGAGAAACCCCAGCCATTGCTGAAAACTGAATTGCTCGATCTAGTTAAGCACACTAACTGTAAGGCCACTGCACCTCCTACACATGTGCATGTAGTAAAACACCAGTACATGAATTACACTTGATCTTATAAACCCTTCCTCATTACCATTTTAACATTTGAAATAGTAGAGTAGCGTATTACAATCAATGCAATGAGATGTTACAGTATTAGCTGTATTCCAATGTCCTTTCCTGTTAATAACTATTTTTAGAATTCAGAGGAAATCAATACCTAAGGACACAACTTATATAATTTTGTGAAAATACAGCCATTTCTCATCTACATTCAAATCCGATATCAACATGCTACTTTTTGTGTGTTCATTATGAACCAGTTAGAACTTGAATCTTCAGAGGTTTAAGCTAAAAATATAAAATGTCTTGGTATGTTTAATTTTATAATTCAGTGGCTTAAACTGCCCTTAAATTTATTGCTATATTTAACAAATAGATTCCATGTTGCCGTGCGTCTGTTCAATAATAGATCACAGATGACGCCAAAATGTGGTAAGAACAAAAAAGTGGCACACCAGGCGTAGCGGAGTGTGTCACTGATGTTCTTACCACGTCTTCTGTGATCTATTACTGAATCAGACGCACGGCAAAATGGAATCTATTTGTTTTATATAATAACGAACAGCCTTTTTCGTTTCAAAGAAATATAATTTCAACATATCACGAAAGTCGACCTTTTGCCCCGCTTTTGCACCGTCTTTGCACGAAAAAAAAGCCATATGATCTATAGAAAATGAAGCAATTTCATTGGTTGCTATGCGTAGCAAAGAATTATGATTGGTCGAAGAAAATCACCCCACTGTCAAACCTGACTCGAGCGTCGCTCCCCGTTGAATAAAAACTTACAGCGAAAGCATAATTGATTTACAAATCTTGCACAAAATGCTGGAAAAATGAAATCAGTTTTTGTCCTCGGAGCAGCCCTGTAAGCCGAAAAGCCTGGACGTTGCCTTCAAAATTACAGGAGTTGGAAAACTTGTGGTTGCGGTCAACCTAGAGGCCATTTGCATTCGAGTTTTGAGTGAAAGGAGCGTAATTGACGGTAGAGATTTTTGACTTCAACAGTTGTTTTGACACTGGGAAAAGTTGAACTTTTTGAATAAATTAATCTCAGAAAGATTTTGTTTATTGGGTTTGTTAACTTCGAGATAAAGCAATGGTTATCGGCTAACCAAGACCAAGTTTGTGCCTGGTTTAGTCTCGCTCGACTGCCGACTGAGGCAGCTAGAAAATTATTTCTGTATCATTTTCTAAAAGAAACGGCTTTATCTTTCGTTTTCTGGCTTCTCGAACCTGTTCAATGCCTCGGCAAGACTTTTTTGTGCCTTATCTTTTGCCCAGTCACGTAAAATATTATCCTAATTCTCAAAACGTTTCGCCATTCTAAAACAGCAGAGGGAAAATCTTTGTAATGATGACGTCAATCGTGCATCTGTCCTCTAATATATCATAGGCGAGAACCAATCAAAATGCGAGAATAACTTGGGTTATTATGTAACTAATAATATATTTAAGACGACTTAAACAAGACCTAAATCTTACAATAAATTTAGTGACGACTTAAACATGACTTAAATGAACTTAAATCTTGCAATAAATGTAAGTATGAGAATAACGGACTTAAACCTCTAGATTTAATATATATTTAATTTGCATGTTTAAATGTAGCTTAAATACCAATGTATTTTTAATGTGCTTTTAATTCACATTTAAGCCTGCCTTAAATACGGGCATATTTTTACGATATGTTTAGTGATCTTAAACGTGACTCAAATATTTCGTTGGATTTAATGCTTGTTTAAGATTGATGAAATGCCACTTAAATTTAGCATTTCCCCCAGTGTTTAAATCTTCTCTACTAACCAAAACCAAATAACATACATGAGGAAAACAAAATCAAGCTAGCACGAAAAAAGTAGAAGTAACCAGGTTAAGCTGAACGATAATAGCACAACTTAATCGAAATACTTTGTGACTTATTTAACAAGTGAAATAGGTTCCTGAAACTCTGACGAAGGCTGTAAAGAAAAAGAAAGGAAGCAGTAGAAGATTTTAAAAGGTGTTTTATGGCGTACTTTTGGCGCTTGAGAGAGGGAAAATTCTAGAGCGAGAAAATATGTACATCTGTTAAAATTTTAGCGAAACTTCAGTGAAATTGCCGAAAACAAATTCAATTGAAAGCTCAATTCCATAACAATTGATTCTGGTTATACTTACACTGCAATACAACCAAAAACTACGTTAATTACATTTAAAAAAGAATGTTGTCTTTTTCACCTCGATCACCAATCTTCTTGACAAAAGTTATAGTTTAGCTGGCCAAAGTGAAATAACAGCTCTCCTTTATATAAGAGAATTATCTGATTATTTTCTATTAAGGATATTAAATTATCATATAATAATGTATTGATGACTTTTTTCTTTTGAAGATCAAAAACAAAAAGAACCGGCGTTTCCGTGTGGTCTTGAACCAACAACCTTTCGGTTAACAGCCATAAATACCTCGGGTACATTAGGTTTTCGATTCACTATTGTATTGAGCAGGTAAGAAATGAAGAAAAAAGCGGGGGAGTTGGGTACTAACTATCTTGGATAATTAGACAACGCATACCAGAGTTCAACAGAGAGACTTAGCTTAAGACCTACGTTCACACAAGTTTGGCCTGTTGGTTTAGTGGCATGATTCTCTTTGGCCAGAAATTTTTTTTTTCAGATCACTTCAGTTGAGCTCTTTAATGTACATCAGAAACAACATTTACATAGAGTTCCTATAAAATAGAATAAAATAAAATACAATAAGGAAAAATAGATACGAGTAATACCCAAATTGGCCATTTAATAATGGTATAGTTTTAGTAGGGGTAATACTTGATTGCAGGTATTCTTTAATGGGGTCTGTTACTGTTCTCAGATAATAACTTGGTTTTATCAATTGGGTTGATAATGTGAATTGTCCACCGTAAATAGATTGCATTACTTTGGCCAATTCACATTATCAACCCAGTTGATAACACCAAACTATCTTGTAATACTCTCCATCGACGCAGGTTACAGTTCCTTTTCAAACTTGTCTTTTAATCAACTTCCTCATGTTGAGGTATGACCGAAATTATCTCAATAAACGGGAACAATAACAATAGCCTGGTATGGCTGTGTTTGGGGTCAGCCCCAACCTTAGTAAATATAACAGGAACAATAACAAACAACTTTGTGTGGCTGAAAATGGGGAAGTGGGAGACAAAGTACTCCAGAGAAACTTTTAAAGTCAATAGCCCCGTGTACTCCTGGATTTTTGAGAAAAAACCTACCCCCAGGGTGGTGCACACAAAGGTATGGAGGAGTCAAGCTTCCTCCCAGGGCCGATTGTGACCATTCCTGGGTAGAGAGGAGGAAGTAATTTGTCCTCCTCTCCGACTGGAGGGAGTTGGGCCTCCACTAACCTAGATAAGAGGTGCACAGGCCGATATGGAGTGGAGGGAGTTGGGCCTCCACTCTGGGTCGGCTGTGACCAATAATTATTGCGGGCCTCCCTAGGGCCCCTAGAAAACTAGATGTATATCCCAGGAGTACAAAACGCCGAGTCTATGGGGGCAAAAGTGTGACGATAGGAGCACTTTATCCCCATTCCCAAGTTTATTGAAAAAATATAATTGTCTTCATATTCAAAGTACAAGTAAGAGACAACTAAACTAAAATACACTGCACGAGATTACATAGTATTACATCAGGTTGAATGTCTATGTACATTATGCTTGATAATCGATACTTATATAATGTCCAAACATACTCGTATAACTGTTAATTTGGGGTTTAATTACACAACAAAATTATTGCTTTGTACTAATGGAAAATAGATGTTTATATATGTAAATTAAAATGGTAGTGCTTGAGAAGTCCTATGTCCAGTGATAAGGGCAAGCGAAGGGAAAAACATAGGGTGGGATGGGAGGGAATTTGTTAGGAAATTTGCGAGATCTTGTCGTTTGCTCGTGAAGAAACAGACTGCACGTAGCACATGAAATGCGAGCTTAGAGGCCTGACAGAGTTCAATGTGATTGGTTAATTAAACAATGAAAAGCTCGTGGGGTTTGGGTCACGCAAGAATGCACGTGAAAATCACTGGACAGAGTACAAAGCTCAAGCAAGAGTTGTTGATTAACTAAAATTTATTTCCGGTGATCAATAAATTGTGATCTTTGTTCTTATGTGAGATTTTTGGTTAGAGTTGATCAGCAAGTTGTAGTCTCATTTTGGCCTGGCTCGAACCGGGGACTTTCCGCGTGTAAAGCGGACGTCATGCCTACTACCTCACCGAAACCAGTAACGAATGTAAAGTACCATACTCAGTGAGGTGGTTATCGGGAACTGCATGATAGCTTTTAGTGCAGAGTGCACTATTGGGATAGTTTGGGGGTTGACGCCGCTAAAGCACTATGGCAATAAGTCTCTCAGACTAGGTTTACACTAGAGTTAATTGTTCCGGATTCGTGATGAATCCGGAACGTTTTAGTACCGGATTGGTTTTGCCCTTTAGACACAGGAGGACGAATCCGAAATAAAAACATCCCGGTTTGGTCAAGTCTCCGGAGATTTTGAATCCGGAATCTAAAGTGGAAACTTTGAATCCGAAAACTTTTGAATCCGGAAAGTTTTGCTGTGTAAACGCTTTTCTCTCGAATCCGGATATCTTTCCGCCAGCGATATTATGAGTTTGCGCTATAACTAAAATAGGGGATGCAGCAATCCAAAGTAATCCAAAGTCGTAGTCGTATTTATGGCCATTGATAGCGGTCGCTGTTAGCCTCCCTGTTCTGTCACTAGTCCAGGCAGTCTTTTAATTTGTAATGGGTAGTGCTATATTCGTCAGAAACTAAAAAGGCGACGCAAAAAGTGTTGACGTCCTCCTCACTTTATCGGAAATGACGATGACACAATCGCTGGATGATTCTGGATAAGACCAGGACAAATGCCTAGTGGGACAACATGATTGGCAACAATAGCGTGATCAGTGAGTGGAAAGAAAACTTCAGACTGTCTCAACATACCCCTAGCCTTTTTTTCTGGTGACATTTTGTTTCTCGTCGTCGAGGCAACAAACAACTTGTTGACCATTTTATCGTCAATGTTTCCGTAGTTGTCGTCCTGTGTAAACGGTCAGGAATCCGAATATCCTTTTAGTGTAAACACCTACTAATCCGACTTCTCTAGAATTGATGAATCCGGAAACATTTACGAATCCGGAAAAATCTGCTCTAACATAAACCTAGTCTAAGTCAATAACACCCTAAGGCAATAAGGTGTAAACTTTAATGTTTGTTTAATTAATTAATTCCAATTAATTAATTAGTCTTGTTTTGAGGGGGTGGGATAGGTACCTTTGATTGCTACGTAAAATTTACTATTCTTTCATTCTTCTTCGCCAGCTCATCCGAATGAAAATAATTTTCTTACTACCAGCTAAACGACGACACATAAAAAATATAGGAAGTTGTATCGTATAAGTACAACCTTGGCATTTATTATCACCGATATTATAATATTACATGATATTATAAGCCTAGATTCTTAACAAAACTTAATCTTTGGCCTACTGATTCTTTGATGTACATATCCTTCGCCAGATCCGTTTTCCAACGACCGTGTAATTTCAGCAGCCTCTCCTTGGAGGGATTATTCTCGAGAGTATGAGCGAGGGAAGTGGCACCCCAAGAAAGGAAACTGTGAAGCCCATACAAACTTTGGTCATAGCCTAATTTGGTCAAAGATTCTTTTAAAATAATTCTCTTAACCTGGAGTACGAGACTTTCCTATTGCCTAAAGAATAAGTATCTTCACTCTTACCGTATACGACATTCCTTAATACGAACTGATCTGATTTAGCATTAAGATCTATCTTAGACATATTAAGGTACCTAATCAGTAATGAATACGGGCAAGTGTAGAGACCCGATTTCGGAATAAAGACTGTTTGATCAAATCTATGTCCGTCTTGCTCTTGGGCAAACGAACTTCCAAATAGGTGTCTGTGACGTCAAGATCACGCAATTTCATATCTAATAGCTCCTGGGACCTGAACAGGCCCACATACAATAAGGTAGACATGGTAGCAAATCGAAGGTCCTTCAAATTACAGCCACTACTTGCATAGTTATTAATGATAGATTTGATCATGTCCAGATCTACAGGCTCTTTCTTAACAACAGGAGGGTGTGGCGATCGTTGCTCAGTTTCCACTAGATTTTTAGAAATGCTACGGAGTCGAACCCGGGACCTCTCGCACCCAAAGGGGGAATCATGCCACTAGACAAACAGGTCAGACGTTCAAACTTCGTTTAGGCAACTGTTTTAATCTGCTAGTCTCTTGACTCAACTGGTGTTAGAACACCTGTTCTGTGTTATGTTGTAGTGGCCTGTCCAACTCTGCTGATTAACTAAGTTTAGTTTCCCGCGATACAATAATTGAAAAATCCGGACTCGCACTAACAAGAGTCACTCTTCTAACGCAAATGTATTCCGTCTAATAAAATGACTTACTACCATTGCTTCTAACAATTACAACCTGTGCTTCCCCAGGCCTACTCTGGGACCTAAACTCTCTTTTACGGCACCAAGTTTCGCGGGAAAAAATTAAAACCCAAGCGCTAATGGTAAATGATATTTTTCCACTAGAAATTGTTCGAGGAACATATATGAACTTATATTAATTTGAATCGTCGATGAAGTAGGCATTTCTGGATAGTTTTACCTTCAGGGTTCACAAAAATCTCAAATTACAAAATCACGCCGAACTCATGCTTTGCGAAAATCTCTCTCCAAAACCCCGAATTTGAAGCGTTTTGCACTCACATGTTAATAGCTACCAAAAAAAAGCAGTAGTAAAATCTATTCTTTAACTATCCAGCTTCATCACGTTAAAGTTTCAGCGAAATCGAACAAAACCAGAAGTAATTAGAATTTTTCTTGTGACCTTTGTTCACCCTTTTACGCAACAAAGGAAGCGGCGGTCGCCAACAACAACCAAAACACACAAGCATAACATCATCGGACATTTCGGTAAAAAAAATCCACAATAATTGTCCGAGAATTGAAACTTGAATGGGAAAATCTTTTTCGAAATCTTTTTAGGTTATTTAGACGAAAAGATGACCTCAGCGGGCTAAAAAAGCGAGCGAAATGAAAAACATAACCTGAAACACAATGCGAGGTAAGAAGAGCCGATAATTTATTCATTTCTCGCATTCGGCACGTAACAGATGAAAAAGCTTACTTGTGGATAATTTCGCCTTACAAGCCAGCAACTTGTCCCACGTTACTTTCTTTATACTTGCAAATGCCCTGGCTTCCATCTCCGAATGATCTGCCCCGAGTTTTGAGCAAATAAACGTTTCCTCGACGGTGACCGCCATGATGATTTCATGCATACTAATATCACTGACTTTACAAAAACCCTCCTGAGGGGGGGATATGAGGAAAAGGGCTGAAAATTGGCCTGCAATGATGATATCATCCCACTTGCCAAATTTGGCAGCAATCGGAAGTAAAATGGCTCTGCAGCCTCACTTTCGAGGGTTGGCTATTTGACGGACCAATTTCCGGGCCAAGTGCGGCAATCGCCTTAACTCGCCGTTTGAGATTATGTTCAAATTTCCTTATCTCGCCTTAAATCGGCCAAACTCGCATTATCTCGCGTAAACTCGCCCATTCTGGCCACTGAAAGGTGGATAGCAATTTCAATGGGAGCGATCCATTTAACAAACTTCACACTGGACCGACTGGGAAAAGTGGTCCACCTGAAAGGTGGACCATTTTTTTTCGAGACTTTTCCAGTGGGACTGAGTTTTGTACGGAAATTTCCGGAAATTTTGGTTGAATGGATCACGCGCCGCATGAGATTATGTTCAAATTTCCTTATCTCGCCTTAACTCGCCCAAACTCGCACAAACTCGCGGAAACTCGCCCATTCTGCCCACTGAAAAGTGGATTGCAATATCAATAGGAGCGATCTATTTAACAAACTTCAGACTGGTCCGACTGGGAAAAGTGGTCCACCTGAAGGGTGGGCCATTTTTTTTCGAGACTTTTCCAGTTGGGCTGAGTTTTGTACCGAAATTTCCGGAAATTTTGGTTGAATGGATCACGCGCAATACCTCATCCCACTCTCAGGGTAATTTCACAATTAATTCCTAAAGGGAAGACGCCAAAAATACAGATTCCAAAAATTATAAACAATATGGATTTGTAAGTCCAATCCTTCTGGAATTTCCAATAGCCTCTGTGGTAAGGGTGTTTCACCAGTTAGATTTGATGACGTTTTGCTTAGTACTTAATGGACAGCCAATGGATATATCAGGAACAACCTGAACATGCACAAAACTAGTTACCTAACAAAAAGGCTACAATGCTAAGAATGGCAGCAATTCCAGAGGCATGGGGTCACATGGTCAAGAGAAACCAACATTGATTACTAGAATTTTGGGCCACAAACTAAGTGACATTAACTAAATAATAAAATAATATATTTACGTATACCTAAGCGACACTAAGCAATACAAAAATGCAATAACAGAATATATATTTTTTCTTTTAAGCTAGCTAATGATTTACAATAAGGTTTGATTGCTATAGAAAATTTTTAAATTAAGCCAAATGTAATGTGTGCAAGTTATTTATGATAAATGAGAGCAGCATCATAATTTTCATCTTATAATCTGATGAAGCTTAATGAGGATTCTAGCTGACAATGAAAGTCTGGGATGTCGCCAGAATCCTTTAATTACTCCACATACTGATTGTAGTCCAAATTTCTTAATTGTAAAGTTACCTGGCACTAGAAGATCTGTGTATTGGCTCCGCGTGACACCATGTTTGGCTTACATTGTAGTCAGGCTGGCAACCATAAGCCATGATTGATAGACTTGTTACATTTAGCCCTTAACTGAATAAAGGTTTTTGCACTGATAGCCAACTCCGTTCGCCATTTTTAAAATTACCAAGAAGATACTGGTAACTCGTGTTTCTCCCAGGGCCCTCTCGCTCAATCCAAGTTTTAGGTGGGAAGCTTCAACGTGGCGTACATGAAGTCAAAACACGCCTAATCCGGTAGCCATTTTTGTAAGAATCCTGCAGGGAAGAACTGCAGGGAAGATTCATCCCGGGGATTCATCACTTGTAACTCTTAAGGGTTTGCTACATATGGTACAGGAAAGATTCATCACTGACAACTATTAAGGGTTTGCAACACAAAGCCGATCATGAGGTATAGCACCCTGCACAACTGTAAACACTTTGTAATACGGGAATTGCTCTCCTCGCAAAAATACACCAATTGCAAGAGATTAAAATTGATTTATAAGATAATTTGGTTTTATCAACTGAGTTGATAATGTGAATTAGCCACCGTAAAGAGATTCAGAAGCTGAAGTTTCGAGCGCTAGCCCTTCGTCCGAGCGAATCGAGGAATTGTGGGTTGTGTGTGGTTTATATACAGAAATGTGGAGCTACGCTATTGGTTGGTGCCTGGCAACGTGAAAAACAGAATAAATTAGTTAAATGAGAAACGTTCGTTGATACCGTGAGGATTAAGAGTGCCGATTTGAAAAATACATTTTTGTTCTAGAGTTTTGCGGCTTTCTGTGTTTCCTTGATGTAGGGAGAGGCTGCAGACTGTCATATGTTGCGTAGAATAATTCGGCAGATTAAAGTGTCTAGCGACCGGTTTAGATGCGTTTTTGTCGTCTTTCTCTACGTCGCGAAGATGTTCTCGAAATCGGTCGCCTAGTCGTCTACCTGTTTCGCCGATATATAACTTTTTGCAAAGGGTGCAAGTTATACAGTAGATGACATTGGTTGAGGTACAGGTAAAATGATCAGTGATCTTAATGGATCGCTTGGGTCCCGACAATTTTTCAACGTTGCAAATGAAAGGACATGTTTTGCATCGTGCGCGTGCACATTTAAAAGTACCGGGTTGTACACTCGTTTGAAAAGCACTTCTGACTAAAAAGTAACCTATGTTTTTGTCGCGTTTGAATGAAATTAATGGCGGTTGCGAAAAGATTCTGCCAGTATCGGGATCATTTTAAAGTAATTTAAAGATTTTTAGAATGATGGATTTAACTGCGTGGTTGTGAGGGTGAAATGTGAGAGTGAATGGAATTCTATTGTTATTCTCCTTCTGAGACGTTTGTAGTGCTGACTGCCGATCAATTTGTTGGGCGCGATGATGGCCTGCTTCAACAACAGAGGCAGGATAGCCACGTTTGTCGAAAAACTCGCACATTTCTTCTGATTTTAAGGAAAAATCAGAGTCTTCACTACAAAGGCAACGAAGTCTAAGAAATTGAGAATAAGGAATGGACTTCTTGACATGTGATGGATGTGAAGATGAATACAACAAATAACTATGGGAATCTGTGGGTTTGTAGTGCACACTGGTGCATAAACCGTTGCCTTCGACAAAAACCTTAATATCTAGAAATGCTAAAGAAGTATCGGAAATTTCCCAGGTATATTTAAGAGCCGGATGAAACGAATTAACAGCAGTTATAAATTGATTGAGTTCCTCTCTGGTGGAGGAAGTGGCGCCGACACAGTCGTCAATGTAGCGACGGTAGAGGTCAGGTTTGGGGCCGTTGTATTGATTGAAAAAATTGGTGTTCAGTGTAGCCTACGAAAAGATTGGCGTAGCTGGGTCCCATTTTGGTACCCATGGCCACACCATTGATTTATTCATAATAACTGTCGGCGAATGAAAAACAGTTTAGTGTTAAAACTCGTTCAGCAAAGCGGAGCAGTGTTTCCGAGCTTGGTTCCTTAACAGTACGTAAATCAAAAAAATGTTTGAGGGCTAGAAGACCTTCGCCATTAGGGATGACGGTGAAAAGAGATGTAATATCCATAGTGAAAATAAGTTTGTCTTCGCCCAGGAAATTGAAATCGCGAAAAATTTGGAGTGCGTGTTGACTCTCTTTAACATATGACGGTAAAGATCTGACGATAGGTGCCATAATTTTGTCCAAATAGCTAGAAATGAGTTCGGTAGGGCAACTACATGCAGAGACAAAAGGTCGGCCTGAGTTGTTAGGTTTGTGAATTTTAGGTAAAAAGTAAATACATGAAGTTCTAGGAGTTGTGATGATGAGATTAGTAGCAGTAGCTGGCAATTCTTGTTTGACTATAAGATCATTAATAGTGCTCTTGACAATTTGTTGGTTAGTGGAAGTGAGATCTTTTTCGACTTAAGCATAAAAGGAGGTGTCAGAAAGTTGCTGCAAAGCTTCTTTTTGGTAGAGGTCGGCCCGCCAAACAACTAAAGCCCCGCCTTTGTCGGCCGCTTTCACAATTATGTCTTTGCGCTTACTAAGATTTTTTAGCGCCGCCCACTCTTCCGAAGAAAGGTTGGAAAATTTGGTGTTTCGATTCAAATTTAGTTTATTGATCTCATGACGGCATTTATTGATAAAAAAATTCTAAAGAGGCAAACTGGCCCTCTGGGGGAGTCCACTTCGATTTTCGAGTCTGGAGTGTCTCGAAAATATATTTTTCATATCAAGGCTAGAGTACAAAAACCATATCACTTTTATGACCAAAATAAGCAAAATGGATACCCTATTAATGACCAAAACAGCTTAAAAACCATACCCTTTGGGGCTGCACATACCTTTATAGACAATATAAGGGAATACCCCCCAGGGGAGGGGCGTAATAAAATAAGTGTCAACCGTCAAATAAGCAATCCATTTTTAGCCTTCAAATGACTCAGATATTCTAAGTCAACAACTGAATGACTGACAAGCGATCCAGTTTGGAGACGATCCTTTTAATTTATCACAAAAAAGATACACTTAGGAGATTATGTGCGCGGCGGTAACAAGGGTGAGGTAATTACGTCAATTAGACAAACAGTTGAACACCAAAAAATGTAACTGTCAATGCAGAAGTTATAGGACTAACTGGATTATTCAAGTATTAGTAAATTTTTACCCTTTTATGAAAAATTATAGCCAAGTTTGAGTTGCCTGACAAAAGACGAGTAACGATCACGATTACGATAGGCAGTGAGGCCTGGGTTTAAATTTCGGCTGTCTTTTTCTTTTTTTTCCTCGTTCAGTCAGAAATCGCCGTCTGGTCTCTACAGCGCATGCGTCACTAATGCAGCGTGCGACACATGGAGTAGCAGTTGTCGTCGCGAAAAAGCTAGTAGGTCGAATTCCATGATTTCTATGACGATGAAATCACATACAAACGAGCACACCGTTCGCGGTAGACCAACACTAAAGGTCGTTAAAAGTTTTCGGAAAGGGTTGGTCTGCAAGGCTTACGAGAGATCAACAATTTACGAGCGAATGTTTGGAGTGAATTCATCAAAAATCATGTTTAATATGCCAAAGGAGCTAGCCATCAACCGGGGCTATCGACTCTTCACCTTGATAAAAAGCATCTTCAGAAGCGTCATCGTATTTTTTAGACGTGATCGTGAACCAAGTGGGATCCCAGCACGAACTCATAACGTCTGAGCAACAAGAGCAGAAAGGTTAGAGAGTATGTTTTTGTTGTTTACGAATGTATGTTTTCGAGTACACCTAAGTAAAACACTCTGAGAAACTTCGTAACGTGTAATTAAGTTAAAATCTCGAACTAAACGATATTCTCTCGTTATTTTCTTGTGACATAGGTATGTGTCTTCTCAAGAATGAAACCCATGTAGCGAATTATTGTACATTTAAGATAAAAGAAACTCATGTATGAGTTGACCCCAGCAAAACAACTCTTGGATTGTACTGTAGCGCAATCCTGAAGCAATAAAAAATTATTCGAAAACCATTCAGTGAATAAAGTCAAGAAATTTTGATGTTATAGGAGAGTAATAAAGATTACACTTTTCTAATTTTTAAATCTGTGTTTTCCCAAACCTGAGATATTCCTCGAATTATTTTGAACAAATTTACAGAGCCCACGGTGGCTCCATGTTACGCACTGCCATAACTCTGAAATGCAAATGAAAATGTCTCTCTCGTTTGAGAATTGAAAAACAGCAAACAAAAACAACGGCAAAGGCCAAAGAAAATAGACTGAAACGTTCATAGGCTGATGTAACGATCTTGACTCATTTTACGTGCTAAGGGTCCGTGTACGAGTAATAAGTTATTCATCGATTCCAAGAAATGCAATCGAAGGCAGAATAACTTGAGCACATCGACTCGATTGAATTTCGCACGACTTCAAATGTAGAACATTTAAGCTCAATTGCAATATAGCTAGTGCTTCTCAGTATAACGACTGCCTGGGTACGCGCAGCAAGGCGTCTAGTTCTCATAACTTCTGCATAGTGGCTGCTCGTTTGTGAAGATCTTTTTACATGCACAAAAATAAATAAATTTTACGCTTACAGGATGGATGCATGGGCTCCTCACGCTATCCATATAGAAACCAATCATATGAAAAGGCTATTAATGATTTTTTTTTGCGGATCAGAACAAAAAGAACGGTCACAACCTTTCGGTTAAAAGACGAACGCGCGAACCGATTGCGCCGCGGACACAGTCCACGAAAGGATATTTTACAATATTTTGTGGATCAAAATTTTCACTTATGTAAGGTTTCCGCCTAACTATCGTATCTTGCTCGCAACGAAGTGACAGGCAAAAGACCTTGGGAGGGGGATTCTAATTGTCTTGGCGAATGTCATCACTCCTCAGGTCAACAAAGAGACATAGATTGAGAACTTTGTTAAATAACATCCGACCATGATTGGCCTGTTGGTCTAGTGGCATGATTCTCGCTTTGGGTGCGAGAGGTCCCGGGTTCGACTCCCGGACAGGCCCAAATTGCAGTTTTTTATGTTATTATTAACATAATCATCAGGATAATTTTTTTATATAAACAAGACTAAACAAGCCCATTTCATCAAATGTGATCTCCATTGGGGCCCTGCAACTGTTCTCGAAGACATTGTGCAACACCACTTACATAAATCTCATCATTGAAAGAAAAAAGTATTTTCACATTCACGCAATCCTTCCCTTGCTCTTTCGCATTCTGTTACACTTTTCGGGAATGCGCTGATGAATACAAGGCGAGTTTTAGTCCCAACCCAAGTTCAGCCAATGCGGTTTTAATACGTGCATTTTCATTCTCCTAGAAGTCATTAACGCAACGCATGTGGCCAAATTGGAGAACTGGACACTATATCTAATAATAATTTGAGAGGTATTATATCCTACATAGGCGAATGAGTCCCCTCAAAGACTAAATTTATTTGCGGTTTCCGCAAGTTCCACAGTG